>JADRCD010198803.1:34216-49513 GCA_019843815.1 Montemys delectorum | reverse complement strand
GGGGGGGGGGGGAAGCACTGGTGGCTAGCTCACTCTCTTCTAGCATGGACCTCGGTGCCTTGTCAAGGAGTCTCCCTTTGGAATAATCTCTTGTGTGCTGTGTGATGAAGCATCACCTGTCTCCGTAAACATCCTCTCCAGGAACTGAACAGCCTAGAGCAAAGCAGGAAAGGACAGGTGGAAAACCCAAGCAGAAACAGGAGCTCCGGGGAAGAGTCAGAAGACTGAAGGAGAGATAACTAACCAGCGACGTGGCGGGACAATGCTTAAAAGACCACGTTTACTTAGATGAGCCAGTTGAGTGTCTGCCACCTAAAAGTCGACGTATCATTATTAGGGGGCCTCAGAGGCAGTCCAGTGATCCTGCCTATAATCCAGTGACCAGGTTCCTATGAACAAATGTCTGAGCTAAAAGAGCTATTTCCTGACCAAATTCAAGTCCTTTCACTTCACAGGTAAGGAACAAGGCCCAGGGAGAGAAACTGACTGACCCAGAGTCCCAGAGCACCACATGACAGACCCCCAAGCTGCTGGCTCTGCATATTTCCACAGCCTGGCCTTAGGCCTCGATACTCCACCAGAGGAGCCTTTCTAACTGCAAACCTAAGGCAACTTCCCTGGCCCCAACCTGACAAAGAAGCCCACCTGATTGCACAAAGCAAAAGGCCACGCTTAACCCATTGCTGTCCCACACGCCTAACGAAAGACATTCCACCCCCAAGACACATGCTTCCACTCTCCAAGGCCATCTCAGTCAACTGAGTCAGCTCCAAGTGCCACACAGCCAGGTAGGGGAGGGGAGGGGGATGCAGGCCCTGGACTGAGGGTTGGAGAGAGACCAAGAGGGTATCAAGCCAGAGGGTCACTTACCTAATGGTATGGTCAAAGTAGATGTCATCCATGGAGGCTGTGACACAGGGGCAGCCAGCATGCCTCTCCGCTGGCTCGGGAGAAGAAAGCCAGGTGTTAGGAGCCTCCCCATGTCACACAGGCCTCTAACCAAGTATCTTCCGAAGGTTTCTCCGTTTGGAGTTCCCACTCTTCTTGCACTCTGCTTCCTTGCTTCAGCCCTGGGTCTGCTCTGGAGCCCTCTCCCTGACCCCACAGCTGCCTCGGGGCCTCTCAAACCCTGCTGGTGTAGTCAAGTCACTGTTAGACCCTAGAGGCTGGGCATGGAAAGGATCGTGAGCATTCACTGTCAGTCCCTGTGTCTGGCCTTTACAAGCCAATCGGGAAATCACTGTGGTTAAGGGTGCAGTAGAGGCAGACAAGGACATCTGCATGGTACCAACACCCAGGACTGGGTAACTTGTGGGACTCGGGGGAGAGTAGGGGGGACAGGCTGCCCTGACAACTAGGTGAACAGAGGCAGGGGACTAACAGGACCTAAAACCAGAAGGGGAACAAGTGTGGTACTCATGAGAGAGGGAGAGATCATCCTTAAAAACTGAGGTCCCAGCCGGGCAGTGGTGGCACATGCCTTTAATCCTAGCACTTGGGAGACAGAGGCAGGTGGATTTCTGAGTTCGAGGCCAGCCTGGTCTACAGAGTGAGTTCCAGGACAGCCATAGCTATACAGAGAAACCCTATCTAGAAAACAAACAAACAAACAAACAAACAAAAAAACCTGAGGTCCCTGCCCAGGTTCTACGGGGCAAGCGGTGGAGCACAGCCTCACCTGATAGGCAAGCTGTGGTGTCGATCCATTTGAGCAACTGTCCAATGCTCAGCTCCCCACGGTGATTAGTGTGGCAGGGCAGCACCAGCTGACTCATCTGCACCTCCGTGGGGTTCCGGTACTCTTCACCCTCTGCCATGGTGGAAGCGTCTCCAGATTGTTGAGAGATTGACTTCCGGGATGTGCGACTGGAGAACATAGAGGCAAAGCCCTGGGAACAGGTAAGGACGGCGTAGTCAACATCCTGCACATCTCTGCACTGCCGAACCCTGACACCTCAAGTACACAGAGGGGGAGAAGCTGCTAGAACCACCTCCCACCAGCCTCATCAGGAGTGGTCACCACCTCCAGCCCAGGAGCTCAGAGTTCAGGGGAATGCCACCTGTGCCACTTCCTCTTAGGAGAGTGTCTACTTCCGTGTTACAGCTAGCAAGTGACTTTTAAAGTCTTCCTTTACACTGACTTTTTTTTTTTAAACAAGCCACACAGTTTTGGCTCTGAGTTCTTGCTCTTCCTCAGCTTCCAGACAGCTAGAATTATAGACATGCTGCCATATTTGATTTCTGACTTTCTCTCTTGAGAAAGTCAAAAAGGTGGCAGGGGGCTAGACAGACAGCTTAGCAGTTAGGAGCACTTGCTGTGGACTGAAGAGATGGCTCAGTGGTTAAAAGGTTCTGTTCTTCCAGAAGTCCTGAGTTGAATTCCCATCAACCACATAGTGGCTCACAACCATCTGTAATAGGATCTGATGCCCTCTTCTGGTGTGTCTAAAGACAACTACAGTGTACCCACATACATTAAATAAAAAAAGCACTTGCTGCAAAGTCTGAGGACCAGAGATCAAATCCCAGCACTCACATACCAAATTGAGTGTGGTGTTTTGAATGAGAATGTTCTCCAACCCGTTATAGGCTCATATATGTGAATGTTTAGTTCCCAGCCCTGTTTAGGAAGGATCCCAGGTGTGTGATCCTTTTTAATCCCTGTGGGGGATGGAGAGATGGCTCAGCAGTTAAGAGCACTGACTGCTCTTCTAAAGGTCCAGAGTTCAAATCCCAGCAACCACATGGTGGCTCATAACTATCCATAATGAGATCTGACTTCTTCTTCTGGAGTGTTTGAAGACAGTTACAGTGTATTTACATATAATAAATATATAAATCTTAAAACAAACAAACAAACAAACAGGTAGTGACAGCACATGCCTTTAATCCCAGCACTTGGGGAGCAGAGGCAGGCAGATTTCTGAGTTCAAGACCAGCATGGTCTACAGAGTGAGTTCCAGACAGCCAGGACTACACAGAGAAACCCTGTCTCGAAAAAAACAAAAAAGAAAAAAAAATTCCCTGGTGTGGGATCCTTTTTAATCCCAGGTGTGGGATACAGAGCTGCTTCAGATTGTCCACAGCAGCTGACTATGATTTGCCTCGTGCTCTAGCAGGGGCATGATTTTGCCAGCATGGAGAGCTTCTACAATTGTGTGATGTTAGGAATTCAGGAGACTTTTCTGAGGGTATATAAATAAATGCTAGGACCCTGGGAGTTGGGGGGATTGTTGGATTGTTGGTTGTTGATTGTAGTTGTTGTTGGTCATGGTTTGTTAAGTCGTTGTGCACAAAGAAGAAACAGCAAGAAATTAATCCTGCCAGTGAAGATCAAACTTGCCCCAGGGAACTCGATAAGCCTAACCAATAGGAAGTAGTCTAAGGATAACATTACCCCCTTTCCCCTCTATTCTTTTTTCTCCCGTATCTAGTATTAGCTGTTAAAAGGGTGGAGAAGGGTGGAAGAAAGAAGAAGCCATAAAAGCCAAAGTCCAGCTGCAAGGTGTGGCCCTGTTGTAGGAGGTGGGTCACTGGGGCAAAAGCCCATGCCATTCCCAGTCAGCAGCTCTCTGCCTCATGGTTGTGACTCAGCTACTGCTCCAAGCCATGCTCATCGACCTGCTGCTATGCTCCCTGCCATGATGACCACAGACTCACCCTCTGAAACTAAGGCCCCAGTACACTCTTCTAAAAATTGCCTTGGTCATGGCGTCTCTACATCGAAAAAAATAACTAAAACACTAAACATCTTACAAGCTCCTGCAACCCTAACTCCAAGGTGGGCAGAGCCAGGAGAGAAAGTGTGGCTTTCACAGGAGGGAACAGGACTGTCCTGTCTGAGTACAGGAAAGCGTTACCAAGCTTGAAGCCCCACCTCTAATATGTGCATTCCAGAACTTTCTCTGTTGGTTCTTTGGCTGTGTCAAATGACTGACGATGACTACCCAGAGTTCCATACTCAGTAGATCTGAGAAACCTTGGGGCTTGCTGGCAGCTTCCATCCTAGCCAAGAAAATGTGAGCTCTGGGTCCAGAGAGAAACTCTGCCTCAAAGGATAGGTAAATGAAGACCCTGATGTCTTCTTTTGACACACCGGCACACACACACATACACAGACAATACAAATAAATGAATTTTTACATTTTTAAATGTAGCAGGTACATACATGAAGGAGTCACACGTCTCTACCTCAGCATCAAAAAGTAAGGAAATTCTGACATAGTCTCAAAAATAAATGAAAGGTGTAGACCTTATGGTGAGACACGGCAATCACAAAAGGATAAGCACTAGAACTCATTCATGGGACATCCTTAGATCATGTTCATAGTACAATGGGATGGCTAGGATCGGAGCTACTGCTTAATGGGGTGAGCAAACTCTGGTTCAAGAAGATTATAAGTTCTGAAGAGGGGACTGGAGAAATGGCTCAGGGGTTGAGAGCACTGACTGCTCTTCCAGAGGTCCTAATTCAATTTCCAGCAACCACATGGTCGCTCACAACCATCTTTAATGGGATCTGATGCCCTCTTCTAGTGTGTCTGGAGACAATGGCAGTGTGCTCACATATATAAAATAAATAAATCTTTTTAAAAACAGTTCTGGGCCGGGCTGTGGTGGTGCACACCTTTAGTCCCAGCACTTGGGAGGCAGAGGCAGGCGGATTTCTGAGTTCGAGGCCAGCCTGGTCTACAGAGTGAGTTCCAGGACAACCAGGGCTTCACAGAGAAATCCTGTCTCGAAAAAAACCAAAAGAACAAAAACAAAACAAAAAAAAAAGTTCTGAAGCTAGTGAGTGGTGAAGGGGCTCAATATCAGCAGTTAATGCCACTGATCTATACATTTTAATTTCCAGGTGTGGTGGTACACACCTGTAATTCCAGTACTTGAGAAACAGAGGCATTCAGATCTCTGTGAGTCAAAACCAGTCATAATTACATGGAGAGCTCCATGTCAGTCAGGGCTCCACAGTGAGACATTGAAGAGGGGGAGGGGGGGAGAGAAGAAAAAGAAGAGGAGGAGGAGGAAAAGAAAAAAGAAGAAGGGGGAGGGAAGGAAAGGAAAGAAAAGAAAAGGGAAAAAGCTTAAAGTAGTAAATTCTAAAACAAATGGAGCAAAGTAAAAGCAGATTGGCAAGTGGCACTGGAAATAGTAGGATCTGACACTGATCACATTGTGAACAGTGAGACCCAAAGCTGTCTACTTCTCAGAGAACTGGGAAGGGCATTGCCTTAGCGGACATTCACTACCATGACTTCCAGTGTATTGCGGAAGCCTCCGCTGCATGGTCCTCAGGCCAAGTGTCTGCAGGGTCATACTGTTGGTTCATGGTGGCCCTGAGAGTCACAGCTTCCTTAAGTTTGGTGCTGAACCAAGAAAGAAGGCACATGCAGATTTCTACAGAAATTATGATTCCATGAAAGATTTTGAAGAAACGAGAAAGGCTGGTATCAAAGTGCAAAGTGATTTCCGAATGTAAAGAATTCTTTGGATTGAGTTCCATAGACGTTCATCACTGAGCTGTGTTCCTGAACTATGAAACGTGAATATGTGGGCTAAGAAGTAGTTTCTCTCAATAAACAATTAACAATTGCAACAAAAACAAAAGTGAGACCTGGGGTTGGCAGGCAGCTCTTAAGTGCAGCGTACTCTCTGACATGCTCCACATGCATAAATCTAATTTTATTCCAACAACAAACTTGTGAGGCAGGTGCTCTATTAACATCATGTCGCAGACAAGGAAAAAGAGGCTGGAGTCAAAGGCAAAGCCCAGCTGCAGTCCCAAAGATCTGGTCGTGGTCCTGTTCCTGTGAGCTGGACACACTACCCCTCAGGGTCTCCTAGGACAAGAGGAGACTAAAGCCCTGGGTGTTGGAAGCAGCAACACAAAGTGCCACGTGTTCACATGACAGTGACAGGTACGAGCCTAGTTCAGCTCACAGTGGAACGAGGGCACAGCTCTCACAAGGGTCCTGCGGCTAACCTGTCAACTTTAAAACATCCAAGGCAGCTCATTCAAAGCCCATGACTGCTAGGATGAGAGCTGGGCCTGTCTGATGCAGAACTGCTGTGCCCCTCAGAGATGCAGCTTCTTCTAAGAGTCCCTGAGCACTTGGAAGGCAGAGGCAGGCAGATCTGTGAGTCTGAGGCCAGTCTGGTCTGCAGAGTGAGTTTCAGGATGGACAGGATTACACAGAGAAACCCTGTTTCAGAAAGAAGGAAAGAAAGAAAGAAAGAAAGAAAGAAAGAAAGAAAGAAAGAAAGAAAGAAAGAAGGAAAGAGAGAAAAGAGAGAGAAGGAACAAAGGAAGGAAGGAAGGGAGGGAGGAAGGAAGGAAAGAGAGAAAGAAAGAAAGAAAAGAAAAAAGGAAAGGAAGGAAAGAAAGAGCATTAAAAAAGAAAGGAAAAAAAAGGAAGGCCGGGCAGTAGTGGCACACTCCTTTAATCCCAGCCCTTGGGAGGCAGAGGCAGGTGGATTTCTGAGTTCAAGGCCAGCCTGGTCTACAAATTGAGTTTCAGGACAGCCAGGGCTATACAGAGAAACCCTGTCTCAAAAAAGAGAGAGAGAGAGAGAGAGAGAGAGAGAGAGAGAGAGAGAGAGAGAGGGAGGGGACAGAGAGGGAGAGAGGGAGAGAAGGAAGGAAGGAAGGAAGGAAGGAAGGAAGGAAGGAAGGAAGGACAGACAGCAAGAGTCCCTGGGTGGCAAGCACAGTGCTGGGCCACAGTGGGAGAGGAGGACAACAGATCTAGGAGCTCTTGGCCTGGGTGGGAGTCCACACCAGACAGCTGTCCATCTTTCAGGTTCTCAAAGGCAGCCTGAAGGCTGCTACACTTGAAGCAGCAGGTCCTGTTGCCATGGAAACCACTGCCAAAGGCGGCTCCAGCCTGGCTGTGCACTGGGAGTGTGAATGGATGTTGATGCAGGTGGCTAGATTTCTGGGTGGGGTTGCCCAGAGAGGAGGAAGGTAGGTTCTGTTTTCCCACATCTTCCCACAGGGTGAGAAGCTCTTAGAACACCTAGACCAGTGATTTCAACCTTCCTAATGCTGCAACCCTTTAATACAGTTCCTCATGTTATAGAGACCCCCCCAACCATAAAATTATTTCATTGCTACTTCATAACTGTAATTTTGTCACTGTTGTGAATCATCACCTAAATATCTGATATACGGGACATCTGATATGTGATCCTTGTGAAAGGTTTGGTGAAACCCCAAAGGGGTCAGGACTCACAGGTCACAGGTGAAAACCGCTGTTCTAAACAGAAGCCCTGGGAGAGCTGAGGAAATGCAGGAAGCAAGATGCAGAGGGTAGGTGGGGAAAACAGAAGAAGCCTGTGTGGGGATTCCTGTTGGTGGTCATGAACACAGTAAAGACCTACATGCCCACACAGGGTCTGGATTGCCACATCCTTGGCCACACAGGATGCTCACCAGGAAAGTAGAGATCAGGGATAGTGGCCCATCTTACAGATGAGGAAACTGAGAACAGCTAATCCCAGGCCAGTCAGGAGTCAGCCCTTGGGATCTAGCCTCTCCTGCTCTCCCACTTCAATCCTGAGAGCCTCCCTCTTCCTGTGCTGGAGTGTGGCCATCCCTTCAGACTCCACAATGTCTAAAGACAGGACTAATGATGTGGCTTGTTTGTTCATTCACTCATTCAATCGATCATTCATTCATTTGACAAGCGCCTTTTCTGTCCGCTGGGCCCTAAGTCAAATGCCAAGGATACAAGATGCCTATCCACAGTAACACCTCAGCAGAGAGACAAACAGGACCAGACCTAAGGACAAATCCCATCCTGTCCCTCAGACACTATGCGATTTCTTCCCTGAGCCAAGCCTTAGACCCAAGATTCTGGGTTCTAGCCTGAGTTCTGACCTGCCTGGTTTCCAGTGGAAAGCCATGGGGGGGGGGGGGGTCATCGCCCTGTGAGACAGAGATGCCACACTTCAGTGAGCAGGGCTGAGTGCCTGCCTGGAGTAAGCAGAGGACCTTGCTGCTGTTGTCCCCCTACTCTGCAAAAGGAGGGCTGCAGAGCCCCCAGGCTAATGTCCAGGCCACAGGATCAGGTCCTCCAATTACTATTGCGTAAATGTTTTGGACCCCACTCTCTCTCCGCGGCAATCTGCTCACTCCCAGCCAAGACGGGCAGCCAGCCAGCAGGGGGCAGGAATGTGTACAGCCAGGAAAGCTTTAGCCAATGGGGCCTCTAGAGCATGGCCACTCCTCCCAAGACAGCAGAAGCCTGGGATGAAGTCAGAGCCCGGCACGCAGGGCCAAGACAGCTGACAGGGAGGGCGGGCATATAGAGGTCAGAGTCAGGCCTTCCCAGACTGTAGCTATGCCAGGCCCTGACCCCGGGTCACCCCAAACCTGGCCAGATTTAAGTCCTGACCCCAGCTGACTTGGACTCGGTTTCCATCCTCCTGGCCCACGTCGCCCCACTGGGTCAGAGCAGAAGAGACCACTTTGCCCAAACCCTCTAGAGTGAGATCTGAGACACTAAGGCAAAGGTTGCCCAGCGATAGGTAGATAAGGAGCCAATTGAAACCTTCAGGAGCCAGGGTTGCTGCTAAGCAACCTAACGGCTTCCCCTCTATTTCCTCCATGGTCCTAGCAGCCAAGTTCCAGTGATCCCAACTCCTTCAGTTCCAGTCCACTGTCTGCCCACTCTGGACCCTGTATTTCTAACTGTATGCATTTCCACAGTCTGACCTCAGCCACCACCACCACCACACACACACACACACACACACACACACACACACACACACTCTACTGGCCATTCTCAGACTCCACTAAAAGCCCACAACCATAGCCACTTGCTATGCCTTGCCTTCCAGGGAGACCTAATCAGATCCTCTTAACGCCCCTACCACAGGTTTTCTTGTGGCACTCGGCCTTTCCTAAAGAGTAGTCCTCAGCAGGCACATTCCTCACTTGAGATGCAGAGCAGAGTGAAGACAGGAGACATGCTATTGGTTACCTGAAGGCCAAGCCAAGGCAGGGCCTTTTTTTTTTTTTTTTTTTTTCTTTTTTTTCTTTTCTTTTTTTTTTTGGTTTTTCGAGACAGAGTTTCTCTGTCCTGGAACTCGCTCTGTAGATCAGACTGGCCTTGAACTCAGAAGTCCACCTGCCTCTGCCTCCCAGGTGCAAGGCAGTCCCTTTTAATCTTGAAAAACCCCACAGAAGGGAATGCCCTACAGTGGTTAGTGAGGACAGGAAGCATAGAGTTTACGGGTCCATTCTGCAGTAGCAGTCCTAGGCAAGGGACTATCCTGGAGGAAGACGCTGGCTTAGGAGCCCTTGAAGTAACTCATGAAACAGGTGCTGGGGTCACTTGGCTTAGGCTCCAGTGCAGTTACATACATAATGAACCCGTACAGTATCAGGCAAGCTGTTCGACCTCAGTTTCCTTGTCCATAGAAACAGGGTCATAAGCCAGGCCTGGTGGCACACACCTTTGATCCTATTGCTGGGAGGCCGAAGCAGACAAATATCTATGAGTTTTAGACCAGCCCGGTTTACATAGTGAGTTCCAGGACCTCCAAGTCTACATAGAAAGACCCTGTCTCACAACAACAACAACAACAACAACAACAACAACAAAGTTTATAATATCTGCCTCCAAGGGTTATCGAAGGGACGGCACTAAGGAGATCAAGCATGAAACACTCCTGGCATCCTCCACCCATGGAGGACACTTACTGAGCACTTACTGAGCACTATGAAACTAAATCAGACGCAGTCCTTTCTACCATGAGTATAGCAGGGCCACGGGGCTACCCGGGGCAGGGGTTAGGAGACTGTTATCATCAGCCTCCAGGGGGGATGCTGGGAGAATCTGAAACACCAGTGATCTCTGGTCCCCTGAACCACAAGGCAGAGAGAGCTTCAATCCCTGACACAGCCTACAGTCAAGAGTTCTTCCCTCCCCTCCCCCATCCTGTGTCTGCCAAGGCCCTCAGGGAGAGCTAGAAGGGCATCCCACAAGGAGGTAGGAAGAGAGCCCTCAGGCCCACCCTGGGAACCACCAGGCAGGCCCCATGAAAGGTCTCATTGTCTGAAACAGCCGCACTGAACCATGTAATGGTGTTGCCTAAACTGGATACTCTCCTCACAAAGGAGGCCATGGCCTCAGCCTCTCAGAGATCCCAGCTACACACACACACACACACACACACACACACACACACACACACACAAACACAGAGGGGGGGGTACACAGAGAGAAAGAGAGAAAGAGAGGGAGAAAGAAAAAGAGGGGGAGAGAGGCACACACACAGAGGGAGAGAGAGAGAGACGTGCGTGCACACACACACACACACAAACACGGGGGGGGGTACACAGAGAGAGAGAGAGAGAGAGAGAAAGAGAGGGAGAAAGAAAGAGAGAGGGAGAGAGAGAGGCACACACACACACAGAGGGAGAGGGGGAGAGAGAGAGAGAGAGAGAAAGAGAGAGGGAGGGAGAGAGAGAGGCACACAGAGAGAAAGAAAGAGAGAGAGAGAGAGGTATACACACACATACACACACACACACACACACAAACACAGAGGGGGGGTACACAGAGAGAGAGAGAAAGAGAGGGAGAAAGAAAGAGAGAGGGAGAGAGAGAGAGGCACACACACACACACACAGAGGGAGAGAGAGAGAGAGAGAGAGAGAGAGAGAGACGTGCGTGCACACACACACACACACACACACACACACACACACACACACACCACAGAATACAGGTTGAGGGCAAGAATGTAAACAAATCAAATTAAGAAACCAGGTAAGGAAGGAGTGGCTGAAAGGAGGCTCCTCCCATCAGACCAGGCAAAAGTAGGTATTGTGGTTTCCAATCCCAAAAGAGAACAGCAAGGAAGGAGCCCAGAGGACTATTCATCTGCTTCCTATGGTCTAGACCACCAGATTACAATGTCATCAGCACCCAGGACCCAAGCAAGCATGTAGGCATTACTTCTTGCTACAGTGTGCCAACACTGCATGTTTCAAGTCTGGGAACAGTAGAGAAATGAACCAGTGCTTTTGGGTCAAGCATCTTTCCTCCAGGTCAGCTTAAGTGTCAGTTAGATGTTTCCATATTCTCATTATCCACCCTGCACAGCATCTCCCTCTACTGACAAAGCACAGGAGAAAAGGCACACGGCTCCTGTGTGGTGGCGCTTCAGTCACCCCAAGCCCACCAGCAAAGGACCATGGGTAGCTCCCCACAGCATTTCTGCAAGCCCTAGATGTAAGAAGGGCAGAGACCCAGAGAAGTGAAGAAAATGACCCCAAGTCACACAGCCAGTGACGGAGGAAAGAACAAAGCCCAGGGCCCTGGGTCCCCCATTAGAGGCCATGGGCTGATATGAGCTAATCGGACTGCTACATGTGCAGACCGTGGGCTTGCCTTACTTCTGAGCTCTCACTGAGCTTCCTGGAGTCCTGAGGGGGGAGAAAGACCTGAACTCAATATGGAGAAGAAGGAAAAGAAGGCTATGTCAGGGACAAGCACCCAGCCTCAGCTGGTGTCTTCAGCCCTGCCACTTGGCCTCCTGAATAGCTGAATAGAAATGGCTCTCCCAGCACATCAACCCCATGAGACTTAAGCAGATCACTCGAATCTCAGTTTCTATATCTGCCAAATGCCCGAAGCTAGTGAGCCCACTGGGTCAGCTAAACTCAAAATCACAGGGAAGAGCTGGGCATGGTAGTGCCTGCCTGTGATCCCAGCACTCCTAAGGCTGCTCTAGCAGGGGAAATGACAAATCAGAGGCCAGTCTAGGATACCTAGAGGCACAGTGGTAGTCTGAATGAGAATGGCCCCGTAAGCTCATGTATCTGAATGTCTGTCCTGTGTCGTCATATTCTGCCCCCCAACCCCCACACAGTTGGTGGAACTCTTTGGGAAGGTCTAGGAGGTGCGGCCTTATTGGAGGAGGAAGTGTATCATTGGGGGTGGGCTCCCCGCCATTCCACTAGCACTCTCTTCTCTCTGCCTTCTACTTGCACTTAAGATGTAAGCGCTCAGCTACTTCTCCAGTGCTGTGCCTTCCTGGCTGCTGTGATGCTTCACATCACGATGGTCATGGACTCCCTCTCTGAAGCTATAAGCAAAGCCCTCAATTAAAAGATGTCTTGGGGGAGGGAGGCTGGAGAGATGGCTCAGCAGTTAAGAGTGCTCTTCCTAAGGTCCTGAGTTCAAATCCCAGAAACCACATGGTGGCTTATAACCATCTGTAATGAGATCTGACGCTCTCTTCTGGAGTGTCTAAAGACAGCCACAGTGTACTTACATATAATAAATAAATAAATCTAAAAGAAAAAAGATGTCTTGGTTGGTGCTGGAGTGGAGAGACTGCTCTTCCAGAGGTCTTGAGTTCAATTCCCACCAACCACATGGTGGCTCACAACTATCTGTAAGGGGATCCTATGGTCCCTCTTCTAGTGTGTCTGAAGAGAGCGTACAGTGTACTTACATACATTAAATAAATCTTTTTTTAAAAAAAGATGCCTTGGTCATGGTGTTTTTGTCACTGCAACAGAAAAGTAAGTAAGACAGACACTGTCTCAAAAAAATAATAAAATCATGGGAAATAAATAAGTACTGGCCAGTATATGGAGACAGACCCTTAGTGTCCAGGCAGCAATGTAGAAGGCATGAAACGCCTGTGAAAGGTGTTTCCTCAGAAAAGAAAGTTGAGGCCGGGCGGTGGTGGTGCATGCCTATAATCCCAGCACTTGGGAGGCAGAGGCAGGTGGATTTCTGAGTTCGAGGCCAGCCTGGTCTACAGAGTGAGTTCCAGGACAGCCAGGGCTACACAGAGAAACCCTGTCTCGAAAAAACAACAACAACAACAAAAACAAATAAAAAAAAAAAAACAAACAAAAGAAAAGAAAAGAAAGTTGAATAGAGGGTCTGGAGACACTGGTCAGTAGTGAGGAGTGTGATAGTGTTGCAGAAGGTCGGAGCTCCGTTCCCAGCACCCACTTTAGAAGGCTCACAGTTGCCTGTATCTCTAGCTCCAGAGACTCTGACCCCCTCTCCCAACCTCCGTGAGCAGCCACATATGCACAAACCTACACGCATACATAAAGTTCTTTTTAAAGTTAAACAGAGACACCTCAAGTCTGACCCCTCTTACTCCTAGGGGAGTCCCAATTTTTTTTTTTTTTTTTTTTTGAAAACTTTTAAAGAAATCAAAATAGGTCCTCAAAATATACGGGTGTACCAGCTTCCAGCTCAGTTAGTTAGCGACCCTGTCTCAACAAATATGGTAGAGAACACTCTGAGGAAGACACACAGCACTGACCTCTGCCCCCAGTCGCCTGCACACAGACACACAGGAACCCATGTACACGCACACTCACGCATACAGCCGGGAGAACGGAAGGCACAGCCTGCCACCATGCCACCTGGCACATGGAGGAAGCCTGAGGGACAGGCATCAATCTGCTCCATGGCCTCACTTTCTCACGTTTCACATGGCCCTTAGCTAATTGTCTTCAAGACATTCCAGCCCCTAAAGGTTCCCCTAAGAACGGCTTTCCAAGACCTCCAAGGCACATCCACCTCTCCTCACCACTGTTCTCCATGACACGATTATCTGACCATGGGACTGTTAAAGATAAAAGACACACAGGGCAGGAATCCTCTCTCGGCTCAGTGCCCACGTGGCCTTAAGAAGCAAATCTGGCTTGTTGTGAAGCAAATTCAAGGGTTTGTTCAGTGGGTGCCCCCATTCCAGTTAATGCCGCAGCAGGAAGAAGGCGGAGCATAAGCCCCTGCTCCCTCACCCCGTTCTAGACCTCAGCAGAATATCATCTGCCTCCCTCCACCCTAAGGATAAAAATAACCTTCTCTGCAATCTGATGCCTGCCATCAGCCAGTCACCAGAGCTGCCCGGGGCCCACCAAGGAGCCGGCAGGGGGCCAGACCACGTACAGGGATATTGTCTAAATGCAATCCCACACATACATGGCCTGACCCATGGACAAATACTGGAAGAGCTTTCACTGACAGAACGTACTAGAGCCCAGAGAGGTCCAACATGTGGTCCAGGGAGCTCAGCGCTATGTCAGAGAGCCAGGACCGGAGGCCACGCCCCCAGCTTGGCTACCTGCGGCCCCAGCATCTTGATGCCGAGAAGGGCTTAGAAATTAATTACATCCATTGGGAAATATCAGTGGTGGAACAAAGGCACCAAAAGTCTCTGTCTCGGGTCTTAAATGAGTGAGCAAAACCAGAAGTTCCTGGGCAAATCGTCATAGGGTTATTTCCTCTAACTGAATGTCTCAAAGAAGCCACATCTATACTGAAGGTCCTGAAAATAGCTGGACCGTTGGCGTTAGCTCACTTGAACCCTGTGACTGTAGAGAGATGGAACAAACCTGTCTTTGTTTCTTTTCAGAGGCTAGGGAGATAGGTGTTGAGACAAAGTCTCTCTTTGTAGCTCAGGCTGGCCTCCCACTCATGACTTTCCTCCTGTCTCAGTGCTGGGATTATAGCCTGTCCATAGTCTTTCCCAAAGCCATTCATAATCATCTCCATATGTGACCCAACATCCTCATAAGTACTAGGAAGCCTCCTGGGATGTGTAACTAACCTAACAGACCGATATCCTTCACTCTTTCACCAATCCCAAAGCTAAAACTGCAGCTGGTAACCTGCCCGAAGACCAAAGCACACCCTCTGCTGTAACCCACCAACCTGAAGCCTCCTGGGACGAATTATGGCCACACGAAAATTTAGACATATCTGCCCCCATCTCCATCCAAGGGGTTTTGAGGATTAACACAGATCTCTGAAACCATGGGCACCAGGCTCACGGCGAGGTGCCATGGTGGGAGGCCGGAAGAAGCTGGAGAGCAAACACAGAACCCGGCAGCTCATCTATCTCCTGCTTTGGGAAACAGGAGTGTGGAGAAGAGAGATTCTGAAGTCTGTGGATGTCTAGTCCAGCCCAAGTATCTCTGAGGGGCCTGGGCACCTCGCTTCCCTTCTGTCCACTTAGATACTCTTTTGCTCAACCGCCGCCTGCAAACCAATAAGCCAATTTCCTTGTTTGTAAAGACTCAGCATGGCTGATCTGAGGTGTAAAGGAGGGGACATAGCCAAAGGATGTTGCCAATCACAGTGGCTCTGACCTCCATCTGAGCAAGCGCAGGCCACCAGACTGGATCAGCCTACCGAGTAAGTGCACCTAAGCCGACTGCCATTCCAGAGTCAGGGTCCAGATGACAAACAGACTAGATAAGAAGTAACATGGGATGGCTGCCACAGCAAGCCCTGCTGATCACGG
>JADRCD010198803.1:7577-34116 GCA_019843815.1 Montemys delectorum | reverse complement strand
GGGGAGAAGTAACATGGGAAATGCTGTCATACCCAGGGGCACAGGTGTCATGTGACCAGGATTCAGCTTTCCCCTGGCCAGTACGCCCACTCCAACTTCTCTGTATTGTTTGGACATTGGACCATGTAGCTGAACTTAACGGCCTGTACAGTGTGAGCAAGTATCTCACACTCTCAGAGCTCCGATTCCTTAGTTCATGAAGCTAAAAGGGGTAAATGGGTACATAAGAGGGAGAATAACTACCCTCTTTTGAAGACATCTGGTTTTTTTTTTGTTTTTGTTTTTTTTTTTTTAAAATGGGAATCTCATTCTGAGCCCAGGCTGACCTCAAACTTATCATATAGCCCAGGCTGGTCTTAAACTAGCAAGTGCTTTCCACATGCTGGTGCAGCAGACTTCCACCCACCATGCCCAGCTGCATTTACTTCTCTAATCTTCTTCATACAGCCCTAATAGCTGGGTGTCCCGTTCCCATTTTACAGACGGGGAAGCAGAGGCTCAAGAAGAGTAAGCAGCGTACACCTACACACAGAAGATCACTCAGCTGATACGGACAGAACTGAGACTTGGGTCCGCACCTGGGCAGCTCAGAATCTAAGGCTGCTTGACCGTTTTGATGTACTACCTCCCATCTAGCAGACAGGATAGTCATTTCTGTCTCTGGGTATTTGGTCCCACCACAGGCAGGCCAGGCCCAGCACCCACATCTCTGTTCTGGTTTCCTGAGACTCCTCATGCCCCTTCAAGTCCTCTTGCAGGGAGAGTGACGTTATCAGGACCTGGATGAAAACTTTCTGAAGCACCGTCTGCTGTCCACCACCAAGAAGGAAGATGCTGGAAACGACTTTGTCCATCTAGACAGACTGCTCAGGAACAGTACGGAGAGCACCGCACCCTCCGGCAGCAGCTGTCTAGCATGAGCTTGCTTGCCCCAAAAGCACAGGGTCCACTCTCTTCTGTAAACCCTTCTCCTATCCAGTCCTCTGCCTCTATACCTCACTGCTGGCCTCCTGCATTAGACTGTTTGCCACTGCCCACTCGCCCCCCAATCACCAGAAGACCCAGAGAGTGACTAGAATGTTTTGATCATAAGCAGTCTAACCTCCATGTACCACACCCAGCCCAAAACCCCCACTGGCATGCAGCGATTCCTCCACGCAGAGCCCTGATGCTGAGGTCAGCCGGCCATTCAGGGGGCCGTGAAGGGAAGACTTGGTTTCTCCTCATCAGAACCCTTCACCCCCCCTCCCCACCACGCGGCCAAGAATGCAGCCAGTCCCTGCCTCCCGGTTACCATGGCAACAGGAAGCCAGGCTGTGGGCCCAGGCCCTGCCATCCTGCAAGCCACCTCATTTACCCTGGAGCTGGGCACAGCAGCCACAGATAGCACAATTCCTTCTGGAGAGGACACAAGAACAAGCGGGAATGGAGGGTGGGGAGGAGGAAAAAAAGAGAAATCAGTTACAGAGAGAGGGGGGAAAACAAAACAATCAGAGAGAGAGAAAAGAAAAGACAGGGAAGAGAGAAGGAGAACAGAAAAGGGGGAGAAAGAAACGGGCTGGCTGGGAGGGAACAAAACAAGTAGAAAAGCGCATGCACTTAGAGAGAGAGAAAGAGAGAGACAGAGAAAGAGAGAGAGAGAGAGAGAGAGAGAGAGACAGGAAAGGGGCCTCTCCTGATCCCCACTCCACACCATACATTCCTGGGCATGAGCTACTCACAGCTTTTGAGACTCTGGGCAGCTAAGACTTCCTGCCCCAGGAAGCCAGCAGCCTGGCTGGGCCCCTTCAACTGCTCTCTAGGCCCTCCAGCCTCCACCCCGTTGAGGGATGGTGCCCAGGCCTTCTCCCACCCCTCAGGGATCCTCAAGCCTTCCTGCCTCTGTGTCCTCTCTACCCCCACCCCACCCAGCCTCCTCTAGCTCAATCCAGCTTAGTTCTCCTCTGTGTTTAAAAAGCCATTACAAAGAAGCATTGCAGAACAGGGGAAACGGGGTCATGATTTACCAACTGAACTCATCCTGTCACTTGGCACAGGGAGTGGGTGAGGCCCTGGAAGAGGCCAACGTGGCCTCTCTGCAGGTAGGAGATGCTGGGCAGGGCCAGGCAACCCATGGCAGAGGCTGAAACAGACACTGTGGCCCAGACAGCTCTGCAGGGGCTCACTCCTTACACCTCAGGTTCTTCTCCCAGCCTCTAGCTCCAGGGAGTTGACAGACTATAAAATAGTCCTGACCTGTCCTGGCTTCACAGCACCTACATACTCCCTACATTGTGAGAAAGCAACCTGAGCCAAGAAAAAAACTTGCTGGAAAAAAAAGGGGGGGCGGGGGTAGAAAGAAAGACAAATAAAGGTTTGTGGGTGGTTGGCAAGGGGTCTGTGGCCAAGCCCAGCAGGCTCTTGGTACTCTAGATGTGGCCCTGCCTCTAGTTTGCTGGAGAACCGTGACTCATAACTTAAGCTACTCTGAACCTCACTGTTCACATTTATAAAATGGAAAGAAAGAAGTCAAAGTGCGTCGGGCAGTGGTGGCGCACACCTTTAATCCCAGCACTTGGGAGGCAGAGGCAGGCGGATTTCTGAGTTCGAGACCAGCCTGGTCTACAGAGTGAGTTCCAGGACAGCCAAGGTTACACAGAGAAACCCTGTCTTGAAAAAACAAAAAACAAACAAACAAAAAACAAAAAACAAGAAACAAAAAAAAGGAGTCAAAGTGCTTAGACCAGGACCTGACCCGGGAAGTGCCCCAAACTGCTGTGCTTTGTGTTGTTAAAAAGCTAAGGCACTGCAGAAAGGCCTGTGCAGAATATGCTTCAAAGGCAGCTGGGACCTGTGACAAAAGCATTCCCGTTTCTTTCCATTACTGCCGATTGAGCACAAAGCTTTCTATATCAGGGCTTCACTTAAACTGAGAATCATGGCTGGACAGGACAGAGTTTGGGGTCCTCTGCCGGCACCCTGTGCTTGAGGACTGCCAGAATGCCACGCTCCTTACTTCTAGAAAGGTTCCAGACCCTCAGGAAGGAAACAGACTCTTAAGAATCAAAGTCTGTGATTGCTAGAAAGCAGCTGGGGGTCGGTCGGTCGGTGGGAACAAGGTGGGCACCCGGAGGAGCCCCTGGGCCACGAATAAACTACCTTCAATATTTTGTATTAAGGCCAAAACATCATCAGGGCCCGGTGAGAACCAGGAGATTGAGCCCGGAGGGGTTTCCTGTGGAGCCCCATGCTCCTGTTCCACTCAGTACCACACTAGATGGCCAGAATGAGCATAGGGCTGGTCATCAGCCGTTGCCTGAAAGGCTGGACAAAGGTGAAGCAGGCGAACCTGCATCCAGCACTTCTGTCACTGTCCCCTTGGTTTAGATTGGTTATGCGCTGGGCTGGTTCTAGCTTAATAGCTGTTTATGTGAAAACAGCTTCATGATTTCATCCGTTCCCAAACTCAACTGTAGCAACTTCTACTGTAACCAAAGCGTAGTGCTGTGGTGGCTGAGGCTTGCCGCCCCAGTAGGGTGGGGGAGGGGAGGAGAGGAAGGAATGACTCAAGCAAAACCCCAGCCCCAGGCTGGGGTTTTGCTTGAGGCCCAACCCTGTGAGGGAGAAACCAGAAGGAATGTGATGGACCCTCAGAAAGGCCAGACAACAGGAAGATCAGGGAAGGGCACTGACTATGCGTGGCCTAGGCTGGGTCACCAGCTGCAGGTCTAAGGGCTGGTTAGAAACCAGGCCTGGAGGTAAGGCTGATTAGGTAGAAAGAACAACTGTACAGATCTCTGTTGTTTATCTCTGTTAAAATTCCCATTCATTTCTTCAGGGCACTGGGACCAGAACACTAAAGAGTACGGTCTCGTCTCTCACGACAAGCAAAAAGAGGACAACACCATTTAAAGAGGGAAAGAAAACACCGAGCAGTGAGGGGCGTGGCCCAGTGGGTGTCATGCTTGCCTAATATTCAAAAAGCCCTGGGTTTGATTCCCCACCGCTGCATAAAACAGTTGTGGTATTATCCCAACATTTGGAAGACGAGGCAGGAGGATCAGAAGTTCAAAGTCCATCCCAGCTACAAAGCAAGTTTAAGGCCAGCCTAGGCTACATGAGACCCTGTCTCAAAAAGAAAAGAAAAAGAAAGGAGAGGGATATGATGGAGGGAGAAGGTAATTTTCCAATTTGAGACAGTAGTGTGTGGGCAGGTTCCTGCGGAGAGCTGGCTAATGTAGTATGAATAAATGAGAAGGTGCAATTAGGAAAGACATTGGGGGAGCAGTTCTAAGGAGAGAGAATACAAAGCCCCAAGGGGATGGTGTGACCATCAGAGGGTAGTAGGTGAGAAGTCAGGAGGGTAGCCCGGTCCACGTGGCCCAAGGCCGGACAGATCCCCAGAGTGCAGATTTGACTCAAGTGCTAGAGTCTGTAAGTGGCGGGAGACTGGGACCCGCCTTTCAGATCTCTCCACGTTGGACGTGCATGTTTGCATGTCCTCTACGATGAGGAGAGGCAGAGAGAGTTCTCAGTGCTCCTAGACTGCTGGCTGGGGGGAACAAGCGGCGCTTGGGCAGAGTCTGTCCAAAGTGTTGGCCAAGGTGCAGATTTCAGAGGTCCAGCTAGCTAGCAGCAGTGCAGGCTGAGTGAGCTCACATGCTCAGAGTGAGAGATAAGGAGGAGCGGGGCTTGACGTGAGGGAGGAGTGTTAGTACTGAGTTAGGGGAGCCCAGAAAAAAGGAAATGAGTTAGGATAAGAACCAAAGGCTTTCCAGATGTTATTAAACATTCAATGAATGTATGTATCACAGTTCTGATGTGCACCGCTCTGTTGAAAAGGGGGCTACATACCTGCAAAACAAACTATCCAAAAACAACCCAGCAGCACATGGGGGCATCCGAAAGCCACAGGACTCTACACCTGTAGTAGGTTAAAGGGTACTAGGGCCTTGTGGCTCCTCTCAAGACTCAGGAGGAGGAGGAGGAGGAGGAGTGGAATCCTCTCCCCTGAGTCTGAGTCACCTTCAGTGACATTTCAACCAATGCCTGCAACCCCAGGTCACAGGACGTTTTGCCGCATCTCCTAGGCCTCCAGGAACTGTCCCACTGGGGAAATCTAGCTGCCAGGTAAGAAATCTCACTCTCCTGAAACTGTCACAACCAAGAATTTGCACTCGGATGCTCCGAATGACATTCCCAGCTCAGCCCAACCTTGTAGCCTTGCTCACAACAATGCCAGTGAAGCCATACTAAGACCCTAGGTTGAGCTCGCTCACAAGCTAACCACCACCCATAACCCCAACCTGGGCCCCGCAGGGCAGATGAATTATCCTGCAGAGCTCTGCCCAGCCTTGCCCAAACTTCCAACCCACAAATCACAATGCATCACAAACTGGTGGGTTTGCTAAGCCACCAAGTTTCAGGGTGGTTTGCATTGCAGTCCCAGTAACAACAGCAGACTTGGCCTCGGGATGGTGTAGACAGAGACACACATACTCCCACATAGGAGTAGATACGAAGAAGTCTGAAAAAGACCCAGGAGGCCATCAGCCTGGTACACGAAGAGCCTCAGACAGACTCCCAGACACACTAACCAGCAAGAAGGCAGATGAGAAAGGGGCCGATTAAGAGGAGGAGGACTCCATTCAGAATAATTTATAAAAAAAGATGAGAGCCAGCTAAGTGGAAACTGGGACCACACAAGAAGTCACTGGTAGGTGACCAGAATGGCTTTGCTTACAAGGAGACTGGGAAATACCAGAATTTGTTCATCAGCTGAGGAGTATAGCAGGTGGAGGGTCCTCCAGAGCCAGAGAGCTGCCCACAGGATGAGTGCCTAGCATCTAAGAAGTACTCAGGCACAAGCTCAAAGATCTCAAGAAATCTGCTGCCTGGCATGAGCCTACTTGTGTGCCTCTTCATCCTCAACTCTACTCAGTAACAGGGAATGGTGACCCAAATTGAACATATGAGGGAAAGGAAGCGTGAACAGAAGAGAGAGAAAACAGGCACACACCAGAACTGGCCAATAAAGGGCCAAGGGGAAGGTCACCCAACACAGGTGTTGCAAAAGGAACACTGGGGATCAGGTCACCAGCACATGGCACTGCAGAGACTCTCCACAGTTACCTTTTGGGTCCCAGCCAGAGCTGGTATGACCAGTGGGGTCCCTCCTGGACTTGAAAACTCTTTCCAGATAAAGACTGCCATGTCATGACCACACACTCCCCATCCAAAGGGCCAGAGCAGCAGGCTCAAACTCCATTGTCAAGTGAGACACACCTTCTCAGCCCTGCCCGCCTGCCCCCGAAGCCTTGCTTTTATCTTCAAAGCAGGAGGAGGGCTGGACTTGGCTGGCTCAGAGGGCCTGGGGGGCCTGGCTTAGAGGCTGAACAGGGCTGGGAAGCAACCTGGGCTTTCTGCATCACACCTGGCTCCCTTTAAAGATGGTCCCTCCCCTTGGCCCAGTCATTAAACCTTTGGCTTACCACTTGCTCTCTTCTGAACAGAAAATTTATTACATTGTATTTATTTGTATGCATTGGGGGGATAGAATGTGAGGCATGCACCTGTGAAGATCAGAGGACAACTTGTAAGGGTCAGTTCTCAATTTTCCCCCTTCTTCCATGTGGATCTCAGGGATCAAACTCAAGTCACAGAGCTTGGCAGCAAGCACCTTTACCCACTGAGCCATCTCACCAGCCCCACCCCTTGCTCTTTTAAAATGGGTCTTCTCCATCATGGAAACATCCGATGCCATGAAACTGCTCGGTTACAGGGACCCTCAGGACCCCATATTCCCAGTGATAGTATGGATACTGAGTCTGGGAGAGAGCTAGCAAAGAGTCAGCCAGAGGGGTGGGGAGATAGCCCAGTGGATAAGAGCACTTGCTGCTCAATCATGAATTTAACCCAGTATTCATATAAAAAGTCAGCTATGGCCATGAGGGCCTGTAAGCCCATCGATGTGATGGGGTGGGGTGGAAGGTGCGGCTTTCTGGCTGCTGGCCTAGGAGCAGGTTCAGTGTCTCAAGGGAATAAGAAGAGTGATAGAGCAGGACACTTGATGTCCTCCTCTGGCCTCCACCAGTGTGCACTGTACACACATGTGCACAAGACACATGCACACAAAGAAAAGAACCAATCAGAATTTCTCATCAACATACATACACACACATATCACACATATACACACAGTTCCATGCATACATAGATACATACATAGACATACATTCTCATACATAACATACATACACACACAGTCACATACACACACTCACACATATACAACCACATACACATACATACATACACAATCACATACCCAGATACACACTCATACACACACAGAGATACACATGCACACATATTCTCTCTCTCTCTCTCTCTCTCTCTCTCTCTCTCTCTCTCTCTCTCACACACACACACACACACACACACACACACACACACACACACATGTTCCTCACAGGATGTGTTCTTGGGAAGAACAAGATACTAGTCTGGTCTCTTCCAGCCTCATAAGGGATCTGAAGGAAGTGAGGAGCCACCTGGCTTAGGGAAACCAGGGCTGCCTTATGGAAGGAGGCCCACGTGAGCTCCCCCTTCAGCCTCTGACCCAGGCCAGACCACACCCTAGGGTGGATCACAGCCTGTTCTCAAGTCACAGATAGGACAAGGACAAGGAGTGGAGAGACGTGAAGATAGGCTCATAGGTCCCCAGTGAGGATGTGGAACAAAGGGCCCCTGGTCTGGGGCTGGTTCCCTAGGCCTCTGAAGAGCCAAGGTGAGGTTCATATAGAACTTTCTGTGAAGGAAATGTCCACATGAGGAGACAAGAAATATCCTAAGAAAGGCAATAGTGATGCCCTCCTAGAACCCAGTTCTTGGGAGTTAGAGGCACAATGATCAGGAATTCAAGGACAGCCTCAGCCACATAGTTCAAGGCCAAGGGGTCTCAAATACCGAGCAGGGGTGAGGAGTGGAGGGAAGCTGAGAGTAGACCAGCATGCAACAGTTCCACCCTGTGGCAGCCCTTACAGACATTCTACTGGAGTTCTGTACGCACATCATAAATCCTGTCAGGGACAGGTTTCCCTCCACCATTGGACGAAAGCGAAAGCTGGGTTGTCCACAGGATTTGCCTAAGGCATGAATGTGGAGCTGAGATCCTGGTTTTTTCCCTCCCAGAGTCAGCTCTGCCCACTGAGGGCGGCCTCAAGTAGCATTAACTGATGGATCTATGACCCACAGGGGTGACTAAGGCGCTGAGGAAAGGTACCTACATCATATGGAAGGGAGGCAGAAAGCCAGTCCTCGGTGGGTCACACGCCATTTCCTCGTAAGAGAGGCCCTCCTTACAAGTGCCTCTGCTGAACCCTGCCTCCTCCCCTAGAGAAGCTTACAGGTTAAGCTAATTGTCACCTACTCCAAAAAGCCTACCTGGACCCCTCTTGACTGATGAGGCCCATTTCAGCCTTCCTCAGTCACGGTCTAGCCACGATGTCTTTATCAGTTTATACCCACCTGAGTTGTCCTATCAGCCTAGGGGCCCTGGAGGACAGTTCTGGTCTAGCTCATTCCAATGTTCCCAAAGTACTCTGGTCCTCTTCATCATCATCATGACTCTGTCATCTTCTACCTGCAGTGAAGCTACTCCTGGAATGGCAGGGACTCACACAGGCCTGTGGCCAGGGCACTGGCAGAGGACCCAGCTGGCTGTGCCATCTGTCCTGCAGTCATAGGACAGAGCAAGCCTAAGGCAAAGATGTCCGGCTGTCAGGTCAGCCAGATCAGCCTAGGACATGGGGAGAAGTCACCGCACCCAGGTCCCTGCCCAGCTGGAGCTGCGGTCAGGCAAGATTTCTAATTTATTTGTTTTTATTTTATGTGCCTGGGTGCTTTGCCTGCGTGCACATCTGGAGCTGTGCCCAGGGCCCATGGAGCCAGAAGAGGGCACTGGATCCCCCGGAACTGGAATTACAGACGGCTTTTTAGCCATTATGTGGGTACTGGGAATACAACCTGTGTCCTCTGGGAGAGTAACAAGTGTTTTTAACTACTGAACCTTCTCTCCAGTCCCTGGACAACACTGTTTAATCCTCTAACTAGTTCAAAGTGATGTAAAGCCAGGGCCTTGACTCTCTCATCTGTAAAGCCAGTTGAACGCCGTGGCCTCGAAAAGCAGTTAGGAGTTTAAATACACCCGACACTTAGCAGGGCATCAGCAGGTACCATCATCTTACCATCTCACCCGACCGGCAAGCCGGGCCACCGAACCACGGAGGAAACCCCACAGACAGAGGAGAGACAGGAGATGATTATTTACCACGGCTAGTGAGTGACGTGCAAGTTCTGTGACCCACCCCAGAGTTCTAACAAGGATTCCAAGAGAGGCCTGCTGACGTGGAATCTGGCTCACAGAGCGGGCAAAGGGAGGCTACACAGGCAAAGGGAGTTAGTGCCTGTGAGGCTGGTCTCTGGACCCTCCCACTCTTCGGCAAAGGCTCTAAGAGGACAACATGGCCGCACTACAGCTCTAGGCACAGAAGAGCTGTGATACTGCAGCTCAGACTCCGGCATGTGTGCTGTGGGGTCAGCTCAGACAACGTGGGTCCTCGGTAAGATAGGAAGGCTACTCACTGGCGTTGCCTCCATAGTCAAACTGAAGCTAAACAAGGGGCCCCAGGCAAGCAGCTGCCTATGCTCAGGCACCTCCTTCAGGGCTTCACAAATTCTTGGCTGGTCCTAACACAACTTCCCATTGTGAAGAGCAGGGGAGACAGGAAGGTAGCTGGGACCACTGGGTGCTGGCCAATCAATGAAGAAGACCAGATACTAAGTCAAGGAAACACCAGGGGTGGGACACACTCCTTTAATCCCTATACTGGGAAGCTAGAGGCAGGCAGATCTCTGTGAGTTCAAGGCCAAACCTGATACACATAAGGAGTTCCAGGCTGGCCAGGGCTACAGGGTAAGACTCTGTTTCAAAGATTGAAGTACTTAAAAAATAAACTAAGCCAGGGGATCAGAGAACTCCCAGAAAGCTCACAGACAATAGCACAATGCTCCAGACTCCGACCCAGTCTCAAAGCCACTATAGTGGCTTCAACCCCAGCCAGTTGGCAGCTGCTCCTCCCAGGCTCAAGTCACTTTTAATACAGGGCACAAGAGCATTCTCTGCTTCAGAGTTCTAAGGACTGGGTTCGTGCCTGCTCAGACTCAGGTAGCACTTATATTACTGATATTCATAGCGCTCATGGTAGCTTCCATTCCATGGTTTGCCTGCTTTTACAGTCTCTCTATTAGCTCAACGGCTGGGATCCGTGCTGTCACAAGTCAGCATACTCCAGCACCTGCCATATACATATATACTATTCTCTAGTGAACACACATGCAGGGAACAAAAGAACTGGGCATAGCATTCTAAGGGGCATTGTTAACTCTGGGGACAAGAAGGATGGAGAGTCAAAGGGGATGTGACGGCTGAGCCAGGTTTGCAAGGATATATACAAATCATCACACAGACAGAGAACACTGTGGACGTCTGCCCATAGCTAAGGCTGGGGTTCATATGTGGCTCCTGAGCAAGCTGTTAATGGTTGAGCCTCAATTCTCCTCCAGAGAGAGTCTTCTAGGACCTTCCAGCCCCTGGGGTCACTCATCCATTCAGCCCTTTTGAGCTCTTGCTGTATGGCAGGCATTAGCATTTTCTGTCTACAGGCTTCCCTTCCCACACCAGAAGCACAGTGAGGACCCCCCTGCCACACAGTGAGGACCACCATCAGAGTGCCGACACACAGTGAGGACGACCATCAGAGTGCTGACACACAGTGAGGACCACCATCAGAGTGCTGCCACACAGTGAGGACCACCATCAGAGTGCCGACACACAGTCAGAACAACTATCACAGTGGTTTGCCAGCTCCTCACATTCAGAGTCAAGGTTGGAGTACTTTCTAGGATCACCCAGTCACAGGGACTCAGGGACAAACACCTGGCATAAAGTCACACAGTGAGCAATAGTGTGAACATGTTTTCTTTTCCTGTGTATCTTTGCATATTTGCGTGTAATTTATATGTGTGTGTGGTACATGTGAACAAGTAGGTGTGTATGCCCATACACATGCCTGAGGTAGGTCCTTATTGCTTTGAAACAGTGCCTCTTAGTGAACTGGAAGCTGACCGTTTTCCCTAGGCTGAAATCTCAGCTAGTTGCTAGGATCTGTCTCTCTCTACCCTTCAACACTGGGATTACAGGCTCACACAGCTATGCCAAGCTTTTGGAACAGGTGCTTGGAATTGAACTCATATCCTCTTGTTTGTACATCATGTCTCTACCCACTGAGCCAACTTCTCAAACCTGGAAATGAGATTCTAACCCAAGCCTGGCATGATAACATACACTTGTACTCCTGTGACTTGGGAAGCTGAGGCAGAAGGATCAGGAGTACGAGAGAGACCATCCGCAGCTACATAGTGAAACTATCTCAAAACAACAAAAAGGCAGGAGGAAAGGAAGCAGAGGGACGGAGAGAGGCAAGATTCTAATTCAAAGGCTACCTCTCAAACAATGTATTCTGGGATAGACCACTGTTGAGGCAGGGGAGGATGAAGTATGGAGAGGCCCCTCCAGCTGTCCTGAGATTCAAAGTAAGTGTTGGGTCGTGGGAAGGTCTGCAGCAGCACCCAGGCCCATGAGCAGACCACAGATGCACACTGCTGGCTCTGGTCTCCATCAGCTTCACATTAGCACCACCTGAGCAAGGAGTCTCAGGCGAAGGGGGCCAAATAGCTCGTCAACAGTGGTATACAAACAGTCCCTAAGCACCTTGGGTAGCTGATCTGCACCAGGCTAGAACTGATGATTAGAAGTTCAAAGTCATCTTTGGCAACATCTTCATCAAATTTGAGGGCAGCCTGGGTTCCATGAGACCCTGCCTCAAATAAAAGCAAAAATAGTTCGATTCCCCCCAAAAGAATATGCCCTCAGACTCTCCCTTTTTTTTCCATAGAAGCAAAGGAAATTAAGAAGACGCTACGGAAAGTCAAGATGTGCCAACCAGGCTTAAGTTCAAAGGTGGTAATCAGCATCATGCTTACCTAATGTGAAGTCCCTGAGGCCTTGTGGCATAGTCCCCACACCCAACACGCAGCTCCATCCCCAGAGGCTGGATGCTAGCTGAGTTTGAATCAGGACTCAGGGTTGGCATGCTGCTCATCATCAGCCTTTGCCTGGCTAAGCCCCGTGTCCAGAAAGCTCTAGAACCAGAATCATTGAGTTCAAATCCCAGCTCTGCCACTTCCTTCTGTGACCCTAGACAAACTGCTGACCCCCTCTGAGCCTGATAAGCGTGGTGAGACAGGAGCAGGGCGGAGAGCCTATTGGTTACTCTTCGTACTGCTATAACCAAACACCTAACAAAGCTAACGAAGGAAAGATGAGCTCATTTTGGCTCACGGTTTGAAGAAACACAGTCTACAAGGCAAGGAAATGATGGTGTCCGGTGTCCAAAGACAGGAAGCGTAGAGAGGCAATGCTGGTACCCAAACACTTTCTCGGTTTTTTTTCCCTTTTTATGGGGTCCAGCCCATAGGAATCTGCCATCCACACTCAGGGTGGGTCTTCCCTCCACACTTAAACCTCTACAGAAACAGTCCCACAGACCTACCCAGATTCTGAACCCAGTCAAGCTGACAGCAAAGCTTAGCCATCACAGGGATGATACAGTGGGCCTGCCTCACTGAGCTGAACATGTTAACATGTGCACACTCGGGACATGCTGCCTGGTAAAGTCAGAGCACGGAGATCCTCTACCCTGGGCTGAGGGGACAGAAGCGAGAGACCCAGTAGCTCAAGACTCCATCCTGAACAGGGCAGAGAAACTGCCTGCCCACACTCATTCCCTAGGTATCCCCCGGCCTCTGACTAGGGCGAGGCACACCAAGCACAGCTTGTAAAGCTCACTGGGGTAGAAAAGATAGAGATACAACCCCAATCTTTGTGAGAGTGGGGCTCACTAAGAGGGCACGGGGCCATGAGATAAGGCTTTCTCTAGGAAGGCTTTCCAGAGGAGGCAGCCTCCTAGCCAAATCTGAGGGCGGAGAAGGAAACTGCCAAAGAGACAGCAGGCTGACAGAGGCGCAGGGAGGCCAAGGTCACTGGTGGGAGGTACAGAATGCACAGCAGGCAGCTGAAGAGAGCCCTGGTGGAACACTGAGGCAGAAAAATGTCAACTCCTACAGCGATGCCGTGAGCACAGAGGGAGGGTGGTGGGGCATGGAGAGAGAGCTAGGCAAGCATGCCCCTGAGATAGGGACCTGCCAGGTAAGAGTGAGCGGGTGGGCATGAGCCACAGCTAACTCTCAGAGGTAACCTCTAGTGGGAGAGCAGATGGAAGGGAACTGGGTGAGATCTTAAGAGTACAGAGCCCAGGGCTGGGCAAGGATGCTGCTGGGCTGAGAAGGTAGGCGAGATGTGTATTTGCCCCGGACGGAGCCTTTTTAAAAGGCCTTTTCTACAACGTTCCCAGTTGGCAGATAGTCTTGCCCAGCACTGGCGGTACAGACTGTCCTGAGTCCTTCTCCAGGCACCAGGCCAAAGGCCCCCCAATGAGCCACTGTGTACTTGGGTGTTTCTGGGACCTCAGCACCTATCTCAACTCCAAAGTCCCAGTTAGGAGGTTCCAGGAAAAAAAAAATATAGCATAGGACATTTTCCTCATGGCTTAGGAAGGTCATATAGCCTAGGACATTTTCCTCATGGCTTCTCCCTCACGTGGCTGTGTCTTACTCTCCAGTTCTCGCCTTGTACACACACTCCCTCACGTCGTAAATCCTGTCAAGGCCAAACTTGGAGTCCTGAGCTGGGGAAGCAATGAGGCACGGAGCCCAGAGCTCAGATGGCAGCGGGATTGTGCACGGGACCTGGACACACACACACACACACACACAAACAGCAGCAGCAGCAGCAGCAGCAGCAGCAGCAGCAGGATACACAAGACATACACACAGCAGTGGGATTGTAACAATACATACACATAGCAGCAGCAACAGCCAGCAGCAGGATTATGCACAGAACACACACACACACACATACACACACACAACCAAACAGAATTCCAGAACTTGGCTACAGAAGGAAGATTCCATTCCACCCAACCAGCCTGTGGGACCCTACTGTCCTATGGGGAGACTACTAGTTATAACTTAAGAAGTCCGTGGGTTCTGAGACGTCTCCTTCTAAAGAAGAGCACAATACAGACAGCAGCCGGTGAGACTAGAGATGCAGATCCTGACTTTAGAGGAAAGCATCTACTTTCTGGGCCCCACACCAGGAGACCTATTTGCCTCCCAGTCCACCCGAACCCACAGTCCATACCCTTCGTAAGTGGTTGCCCACATTCTGGATCATTGCTGCTCCGTTTGCTGGGTTGCCAGGCTGTGGGGGGCGTCTACAGGCTCCTAAAGGGCCTCCGGTCACCTGAGCCCCAGGCAGCCAGCAACTCCAAAAGCAGCCGGCTTCTTCTAGCTCCTCCTCCCAAGCTCCCCGCCCTCCGGAGCCAGCTGTTAATAACTCCGCCCCATGTCCTGGCCTCTCCTCAATCCGCCCTCTGTGCCCCCAACCAACCAACCCCAGCACAGAAAGGTCCCTAGCACCTGCCAGCTGGGCCACAGCCACGTGGGGCCTGGTGCCCACCTACTTGACACCACCAGACTCTCGTTATGTCTCTAGACCCAGCCAAATGCCAGCCCCCATTCCAGCCCCCTACCCCCTGTCCTTGCCTAACAGAATGGAGAACCCTGAGCTCCAGTTCTCTTTCCAGGGCGTCCATCTGTCCACAAGAGGGCAGGCTGGAGTGTAGCAGGATGCCAGAGAGCTGCCAAGGCCTCCTAGAGAGACACCAGACCCACCTGCCAGGATTTCACCTTCGAAGTGCTACCCACTGGCTCCTTGGCCCAGGTTGTCCGCATCCAGCAATGCTGAACTGGGTCTGTATGCTAGGCCCTGACAGCCACTTCCTTAGGAGCAGGTAATTCTTGTAAGAGGTACCTGCCGCTGCCAAAGTACACCCAGTATGCCACGTGGTACTCAGCACCCACAGCCATCAATGAGTAAAAGTCCTCCAGGGTTTTCCCTATCCTCTGTCACTTCTGCAAGAGGTCTGAGGCACAGGACTCTGACACACACTGGACAGGATTCAAAAAAGCCAAAGGGAACAGGTGACCAGATGGCTGAGGACAAGTCCTGGAGCACCAGACCCCTGCTGTGACTCAGGCTTCCTGCCGATCCTCTTTCTACATCACAGGGATGATCCTGGGGGCTGGGAAGGGATTCATCCCGAGGCACCATGGCTAGCATGGAACAGATGGGAACAGATCAGCAGAAGTTTCCTTGGCCTCCTGACTCTGCTTCATTCACCACACAGTTACTAACACGTCCTCTGCCAAAGGCCCTGGGTTCACTACCATGCCCAGGGCTCTGGGCAAGTCCTCTCCTCTCTCAAAGCCTTGGCTCCAGGAATCAAGGACTTGCACGGCCTTCCTTGTGAGTTCTTGTCAACCATCTGCACTTCTGTATCTGCAGATGAGAAACTGAACTTATACCTGAAAGACAGCAAGATGAACACCAATTGTGCTAACTCATGCCTGTGATCCCAACACTCAGGCAGGAGGATGGCCATGAGTTCAAGGCCAGCCTAGGATACATGTTGAATTTCAGGCAAGTCTGATTTATAATACAATGTTAGACACTGCCATTAAAAAAAAAAAAAAAAAAAAAAAGAGGGGCAGGCACTGGAGAAATGTCTCAGTGGTTAAGCACTCTTGCTACTCTTCCAGAAGCGCCCAACTGGGTTCCAGTATCCATGTCAGATGGCTCAAAACCATCTGTAACTGAAGCTCTAGGAAATCTGATGTCTCTGAGCTCCACAGCATCTGCCTTCATGCACACACATACATACCCAGGTGCAGACACACATACCTACACCTAACTAAAGATAGAAAAGTAAATATTTTCTGAATGGGGGTAGAGGCTGAGGAGATAGCCCAGTTAGTAAAGCGCTTGTTGTCCCAAGCGTAAAGACCTGAGTTTGGCTCTTAGTACCCATGTAAAAAAAGCTGAGTGCACTGGTGGGCACCTGTAATCCCAGCACAAGGGAGGCAGCGATATACAATGTTCCTTGGTGACCAGCCTAACAGAACAAGTGAGCTTCAGGTTCACTGGGAGACCCTGTCTAAAATAATAATAATAATAATAATAATAATAATAATAATAATGATAATAATAATAATAATAGTACAGCAGTAAGGCATAAGATGGTTCAGCATGCAAAGGCGCTTGCTGCCTATGGTGGTTTGAATGAAAATGGTCCCCACATGCTCATAGATTTGAATGCTTGGACATCAAGGAGTGGCACTATTTGAGAAGGAGTAGGAGGAGTGGCCTTGTTGGAGGAAGTGTGTCACTGGGGGTGAGCTTTGAGGTTTCAAATGCCCAAGCCAGGTCCAGTGTGTCTCTCTCTTCCTGCTGCCTTCAGATCTAGATGTAGAACTCTCAACTTCAGCCGGGCAGTGGTGGCGCACGCCTTTGATCCCAGCACTTGGGAGGTAGAGGCAGGCAATTTCTGAGTTCAAGGCCTGCCTGGTCTACAGAGTGAGTTCCAGGACAGCCAGGGCTACACAGAGAAATCCTGTCTCAAAAAAACCCAACCAACCAAACAAACAAACAAAAAAAAAACCTCTCAACTTCTCCAGAACTACCATGTCTGCTTGGACACCTCCAGGCTCCCCACCACAATGATAATGGACTAAACCTCTGAAACTATAAGGCAGCCCACACCACAGTGAAATTCTTTTTCATGAGTTGCCTTGGCCAGGTGTCTCCTCACAGCAATAGAACAGTGACCAAGATCCTGCCCAACAGTGAAAGCCTAAATTCCATCCCCAGAACCAACCACATCAAGGTAGAAGGGGAGAACTGACTGCACAAGGTTGTCCTCTGACTGTCACAAGTGTGTGGTACATGTGCCCCCTGCCATACACACATCACACTTCCATGCACAGTCACTAATTATAAATGAAATAACATTTTTAAAGATTCTACTAGCTGGTTTTGTGTGTCAACTTGACACAAGCTGGAGTTATCACAGAGAAAGCAGCCTCCCTTGAGGAAATGCCTCCATGAGATCCAGCTGTAAGGCATTTTCTCAGTTAGTGATCAAAGAGGGAGGGCCCATTGTGGGTGATGCCACCTCTGGGCTGGAAGTCTTGGGTTCTATAAGAAAGGAACCTGAGCAAGCCAGGGAAAGCAAGCCAGTGAGTAACATCCCTCCATGGCCTCTGCATCAGCTCCTGCTTTCTGACCTGCTTGAGTTCCAGTCCTGACTTCCTCTGGTGATGAACCCTTTCCTCCCCAATTTGCTTCTTGATCATGATGTTTGTGCAGGAATAGAAATCCTGACTAAGACAAAGATGAAGAAGCAATAACTCTGACACACACACACACACACACACACTCACACACACTCTCTCACAAACACAAATACACATACTCACAAACACACACACACAAACACACACACTCACAAACACACACACTCACAAACACACACAGGACTAGAGCAATCCAGGTGGCTTCTGGAGGAGGTGGTACTAAAGCAAGCCAGAATGGGATTAGGCAGGCTGGGAGGGGAGGGGTGAGACGGAAGGCCGGGCGATACAGGACAAGTGCAGTCCTGGCCCTACAGGAAAGCCAGAACTTGTCACAGAGAGCCTCGCAGACCAGGCAACAGAGTTTAAGCTTGAGGTTGCTCTGTGCATGGTGAAATGCTGGACATGGTGAAGCCTTACAAGGAAGACACAACAGGTGTCAGACTTCCGTGGACAGCTCATCTCACTGAGACGCCACGTAAGCTAACAGACACTGCTACTGAGCTCACAACCTCCCACCCCAGGCTCCCCTCTCTCCAGAGGATCACCATACCTCAGGCTCTCCAGCCTCAATCCAGCACCTCTATCTAAGACATGGACAAACTGAAACCCTGAGGTGGGAAAGACATACTGTGTGTCCTTACCATACGCCCAGACCACAGCCACATTCACCTCATCCTGCCACACGACACACAGTGGGAGAGGCATCACTTAGACATCAGAGAGGACTTCCAGCGAGGCTGATCCAGGAGTGCACAACAGAGAACAAGATCTTTCTGCAGAGGCCTCTGCTCCTCACAGAGCTACATCCTGTCTGAGCTGGTTCCCACGAGCCCTCAGCAGGTTTGCCCATCTAGTACTACAAAGATCTTACCACTGGCATCCCCCTCTCCTTCCGGCTCACCTGAGCCCCAAGGGCATCTCCCCCATTCTTGGCTCTGACCCCAATACCCAGACCACAGCTCGATATGCAGATGTCTGTCCTCCATTCTAGAAGGACCCAAACTTCAGCCTGCATCAGGGCCACCCAAAGGACCCCTTAACATCTACGGTGCTGAGTCCCCCCAGCTTTTTTCTTTTCTTTTTAATTTTATATGTGTGGGTAGTTTGCTAGTGTGTGTGTCTATGCACCACTTTTGTGTGCCCTTAGAAGCCAAAAGAGGAGGTCAGATCTCTTTGACCTGGAGTTACAGATGGTTGTGAGCAGCCTTGTGGGTGCTGGGAATTGAATTCTGCTCCTCTGAAAGAGCAGCCAGCACTCTTAACTGCTGAGTCGTCTTTCTAGAACCCATACTCCAAGGTTTTTGTTTCAGTACAACAGAGAAGTCAGGCCTAAGGACTTGCCTGTCTGACAAAATCCCTAGAGATTCTGCTGGGCCATGAAGATGGTCCAATGGCACCTGAGAGTGGGAACGTAGTAATGAGGCTCAGAAACTGGACAGTCTGCCACCACGGTAGCAGCAGCAGCTGAAATGCCACCATCTCCAGGAAGCCCTCCTCAGCCTCTCCTCGGTAGTATGCGTAAGAGCATTCACCTGAGCCAGGAAGTGGTGGTGCATGCCTTTAATCCAGGACAGTCAGGACTACACAGAAAAACCCTATCTCAAAAAACCAAAAACCAAAAAACCAAAAAAAAAAAAAAAAAAAAAAGAGAGAGAGAGCATGCACTGCACCTGTGCACACATTTTATAGCCCTGCATCTCTCTTGAGGACATAGTGTATGGAAGACTGTGTCCCATGTCTAGTGCTTCTTCTCTTATGTCAGTGTCCTCTTTTTTTTTTTTTTTTTTACCTCAAGCAAGCTGGCAATGGAAATGGAACAGACTCATCAGAAAACCCTGCCTCTCACAATGAGCGCCTTGAACGCAGTAGATGTTCATCGAGCATCTAGCGAGGGAGGAATGGAAGAATCTTACATGCAAAAGGGCAAGGGGACACTCTGAGTGGAAGTACATGCCTGAATAAACGCCTAAGTGAACGCATTCAGGAATACTGTCATCCTCTAAGGTCCCCAGCCTCTGGGGCCCTGGAGTGTGGCCTGGCAGATTAAAGGAAGCTCTGAGATAAAGAAGGGGGTGGGGCATCAATGAAGGGAGGGGCCAAGAAAAAGAGTAGTGACACCAGCAGAAGAGGAAACTGGAGGTAACAGCATTCAGCCGTCACTCCAAATCCCACCCTCTATGGCAAAAAGTTGGTAAAGGACAGCAAGGCGAAGAATACTGACTGACCCAGGGACAGACAGCGGTGATGCAGGTAGAGAGAAGGTGGAAGCCCACCAGGGAAGCAATGCTTAGCAGCTCTAAAAGCCATCCTAATGGATGGGTTCTGATACACGGATTCTAGTCTCTGCCAGCTCAGGCTGCGAGTGGACCTCCCACATGGCCCGCTGCTGAGGGGCTGGACCTGGCCCAGCTTCCTTGAGCTTTTTGCTCAGCGATTGTTCCCACCTCACACTATGCCACGTGAGGTTGCACCTCGGGAGTCTGAGCCTTCAGGCCCCTGGTCGCCAATTTAGGCCCTCCCTCATCCTTACGGAGGCCCGCACCTAAGCACCCCTAGGCTGAGTGGAGTCCAGTCCTCAGCAGAGACCGACCTGACCTAGGAAAGTGCGGGGAGGCGACCCACGGAGCTGAGATGCAAGGGACGCGTCTGCCCTTCCAGTAGGGGAGGAGCGGTGCGCGCGCGCGCCAAGGTCTTACCCAAGTGCTGGGACAATCCTGACCCCACGGCTATCGGGGGCCGAGCCTGGGACGTCCTGGGTACCCGGAGCAGCGGCTGCGGGGAGGTTGGAGCTTGGCGGAAGCGCCGGCTGTAGACGAGAGGGCGGGAGCGGCCAGACAAGTTCCTGAGCCAATCTCTGCCCTCCCTCCCTTGCCTGGAACGGGTGGGGCAGTCCAGGGCCGCGAGGTCAGCAGATCCCAGAGGTTCAGGCCCCGGTGGGAGATCTTGAAGGACAGGCTCCCAGCCACTGGCAGTAGACACTTCAGTCCCAGAGCTGTCAATCCAGAGGGTCCGTTCAGTCCCAGAGCTATCACAGGGCAGAGGTCGAAAAGTGGGCACCTGGTCACCACTGGAAGCAAACCTGACTACTGCTATTTTTCTCCTATTTTTATTTTTTCCAAGGCAGGGTTTCTTTGTGTAGCCCTAGATGTTCTAGAACTAGCTCTGCAGACCTCTGTAGGCCTCGAACTCACAGGGATCCACCTGCCTCAGGGTCCCTAGTGCTGGGACTGACAGCTACTTCTAAAGCAGTGCCTACTAGTCTTAATATTTATCTGTTATTCAACTACAACTTTGCCTTTACCAGTCCCGGCTGTGTATTGGGATGAGGTACTAAACAAGACTCCCTTAGGATTATTGGGGTGACGGGGGAGACAGAATATATAGATGGTTCAGAACTGGGCAGAGGCTACACCATCCACTGCGCTCCTTACTCAGTGAAAGCCCCTGTTAACACAAAAGGCTTCCAGATAGACCAGAGCTAAGGATGCAGTCCCCTACCACATCCCTCCATCCCCCATCAGTGCGGTATTTGCCTTACTCTATACACAGAGTGAATTACATGCTACTGAACACAACTGTAGGACTGGAGGAGCACCTAAAAGATGCCCATTAGTTCCATGTTTGGGACACTGGCACATCTGTCAAACCCAGAAGGGACCACATAAAACACAATGGTGATCCTTGAAAGAGAAACAGAGGGGAAGGGGGTGGGGGGGTGTGTTTGGCAGGCCAGTACATTCTACAAGGATGTGGAGCCAGGAGGTTTGTCCCTCCAGGCAGAGACCCAAAGAAGCCCTTGGGAACTTGTCCTGCCCAGACCACTCAGGAGACAAAAGGATAGCTGTTTGTCAGAGAGCCACCTACTGAGGCTACTCACACTGGGTCCCAGAAGCCCTCCAGTGGGGACATCTGGTGACAACAAAAGTCTTCCCTGGTCACTTGTATGACCATGACACACTAAGAGTGAGGGCTTCACAGCCAGAGCCACAAGTACCCACCCATGGGTTTTGGCAGCAGCCAGCCACAGACCAGCTCTGGCTCAGCTGGCAGCACTAAGGCCCAGCCATGGCTCAACGGCTACCTGGGTGTCAGAGACAGCAAATGATATTGACAGCATTTCCCAAGCACACATGAAACACATCCAGGGACACCAGGGGGATGTTAGATCTTGCAGGGAAGGGGACTTCTCACTTAGGCAGAATGCCACTCAGCTACCTGCTGCCATAAACCATGGTTTACTTTTATTTTAGGGTGACACCAGAACCAAGGGGAGGATCCTATTGATATTTAGATTATCTTTTTTTTTCTTTGTTTTCTTTTTTGTGAAGCTGGCAATGGATCCACGGCCTAATCAAGTACTCTACCATCCCAGCCCTCAGCCCTACCTTGTTATTGTTCCTTTTAAGACAGAGTCCTATGTAGCACAGGATGGTTGTGAATTCCTGATCCTCCTGCCTCCACCGGCAAGTGATGAACTTACAGGTGTGCTGTCTGATGGCGTGATGAAGATTTAAGCCGGAGCTCTGCGTATCCCAAGCAAGCTTTCCACCAATGGGTTACATAGCCCTCAAATTGTCTTTTTTTTTTTTTTTTTTAATGGTTGTATTGGTTGCACCATTCTGGATTGGTGGGGTATGTGTTCATGTGTGACGTGAGTGGGTGTATTTAAGGTGGTGGATATCCCAACACATGCAGATCAAACGACAGCCTTTGCTGTTCCTCCTCTGGTATCTCTCACTTTCTTGTTTGTTTGAGACAGGTTAAGGTTAGACTTGGCCCGGAACCTTGCCAATTCTGGCTAGGCTAATGGACCTTGCCTGGCTCTTGGGACTTTTCTTGATCTATTACAGCTGTTCTTGACCTCTGGGTCACAACCCAGTCCAACGACTCTTTCACAGGGGTCAAATATCAGATATCCTGTGTTAGCATTCTGTCTAAACTCCACCCCACAGTTACCTGGCAACAGTCAAGTGTGCCTACCCACTATAAAAGGGGCTGCTTGCCCCCTCCCCTCCTCTTGCTTTCTTGCTCCCACTATGTCTCCTCGCCCTTGCCCCCTCTCTTCCCCATTCCTTCCCCTTCTTTCCATGTGCTCATGGCCGGCCTCTACTCCTCTACTTCTCTACTCTGTCTCTGCCTTTCTCTGCCTCTACTACTCTTTTAACTCCCCTCCCCATGTCCTGAATAAACTCTATTTTATACTATACTGTTGTGTGGCTGGTCCCTCAGGAGGAAGGGATGCCTTGGCATGGGCCCACTGAGACAGCCCCTCCTCCCATACCTCACCACACATCCACTAGAACATATCCCTTCTCTTTTTATCTTTTTATAAATACATCATCCTGCATATCAGATATTTACATTACAATTCATAATAATAGCAAAATTACAGTTATGAAGTAGGAAGAAAATAAGTCCATGGTTGGGACGGGTCACCACAACATACATGAGGAATGTACTAAAGTGTCACAGCATTAGGAAGGTTGAGGAGCCACTGGTCTATAGTTTACTTAGAAGTGTATTATTGGGCCAACAAGATATTTCATCAAATAAAGACACCTGCCACCAAGCCTGAGGACCTCAGTTTAATTCCTGGGACCCAGAAGGTGGAAGAAAGAATTGATTCCCACATGTTCTCTCCCCACCACATGCACATTGTGACATTTCCTTATCCACACCTACACACACACACACACACACACACACACACACACACACAGACACACACACACACACATACACAGACAGACACACACACACACAGACAGACACACTCACAGACAGACACACACACAGACAGACAGACAGACACACCCACACACACATACACAGACACACACACACACACACACACACACACACACACACACACTAAACCAATAAGGAACTGGAGAGATAGTGCAGTGGAGAGCTAATATATACTGTTCTTTTGAGAATCAGCACCTGCAGTGGATGGCTCACCAGCTCCTATAACTTCAGCTGCAGGATGATCTGATGACTCTGGCCTCTGAGGACATCTGCATGTGTGTTCACACACCTACACACACACACACACACACACACACACACATGCACATACATATAATTTTAAAATAAAATATGTCTCTGGGAGTGGTGAGATAGCTATGCAGGGAATGATGCTTGTCACCAAATCTGGCAACCTGCATTTGATCTCTGGAACCCACATGTTAAAGAAGACAAATAACTCCCATGAATTGACATCTGACCGTCACACACTCACACACACACACACACACACACACATACACCTCCCACTATGTACCCACAGGCTCATACAAGATAAATAAATAGAATGTGATAATTTTGTTAATTAAAAATGGAATAGTGGTGCACAATTTCAATCCCAGCGATAAGGAGACAGCAGCAGGTGGAATTCTGTGAGTTCAAGGCCACCCTGGTTAGAGAGTTCCATGATGGCCAGGGCTACACAGAGATAGAAAAAAAAAGCATAATGATATGAGTTTAAGCCCAGAAATTCATAGTGTGAAGAGAGAATTGACCTCTAAACATAGTCCTCTACCCTCTACATGCACATGTGTGTGTATGTGTATGTGTGTATACACACACATACACACACAACACACATGCAACACATATACATCATATACAATAGTAAGCAAAATAAAACTTAAAGATATCCAGCTGTTCAGGGCTTTTTTTTTTCCTTTTGCTGTGATAAAATACCATGATATCTTAGGGTTTTACTGCTGTGAAGAGACACCATGACCATGGCAACTCATAAAGGACAACATTTAATTGGGGCTGGCTTACAGGTTCAGATGTTTAGTTCATTATCATTATGGTGGGAAGCATGGCAGTGTGCAGGCAGACAGTGTGCTGGAGGAGCTCAGAGTTCCACCTCTTGTTCCAAATGCAGTTACGTGAAGGCTGACTTCCAGGCAGCTAGGACAAGGATCTCAAAGCCCATGCCCACTGTGACACACTTCCTCCAACAAGGCCACACACCTCCAAATAGTGCCACTGCCTGGGCCAAGCATATTCAAACCATACCTGGCAAAGGCAAACTAAGGGAGAAAACATTTATTTGGCTCACAGTTTCAGATTACAGCCCATCCTGGCAGGGAAGGCACAGCTGTAGAAATTTGAAAGATCTGGTCACATTACATCCCATTCTCACAAGCAAAAGACAATTGACTACTACTTGCATCCTGGCGTTCAGCTGGCTTTCTCCAGTCTTATACCATTAGATTCCCCTTCCTAGGGAATGGTGCCTCCCACAGTGAGCAGCTCTTCCCACTTCCATTCATATAATTAAGATACTAGTGGGGCTTGATGGCTCATGCCTATAATCCCAGTGCTCAAGAGCCAAAGGCAGGTAGATCTCTATGAGTTCCAGGCCAGCCTGGTTTACATAGTGAGTTCCAGGACAGGCAGGGCTATGTAGAGAGGATAGATAGATAGATAGATAGATAGATAGATAGATAGATAATATATTCCTTTTTTTTAAAGATTTCTTTATTATTATATATAAGTACACTGTAGCTGTCTTCAGACACACCAGAAGAGGGCGTCAGATCTCATTATGGGTGGTTGTGAGCCACCATGTGGTTGGTGGGATTTGAACTCAGGACCTTCAGAAGAGCAGTGCTCTTACCTGCTGAGCCATCTCACCAGCCCAATAATATACTCTTATATAGACATGACATAGGCCAACCAGGACAGACAGGGATGTGTAGAGAGACACTGTCTATCAATCAATCAATCAATCAATCAATCAAAAAAGTTACTCTCCAAAAGACATGCCCACAAAACATCCTAATCTATATAATCTCTTCTTGAGACTCCCTTCCTAAATGATTTTAAATTATGTCAAATTGAGAATTTAAACTAACCATCACATCTGTTGGTTGCAATAATCAGATGAACCTTGAGGATATTATGTTAAGTGAAATAAGCCAGGCACAGAACTACAATTACCTCCTGACTTTTCTTATATATATAATCTTTTCTTATATATATAATCTTTCATAGAAATGGAGAATGGAAATATATAACATATATATTATAAATATATATAAATGTATATGTGTATATATTTAATACATAAAATATTTATATGTATTTATTAAAAATATATGATATATGGGCAATGGTGGCGCACGCCTTTAATCCCAGCACTTGGGAGGCAGAGGCAGACAGATTTCTGAGTTCGAAGCCAGCCTGGTCTACAGAGTGAGTTCCAGGACAGCCAAGGCTACACAGAGAAACTCTGTCTCAAAAACAACAACAACAACAAATATATATGATATAATTTTACATATTTATAAAAAGATGTGCAATATATAAATTTACATATTTATAAAAATATATAGTATATATTTGTATGTAAATATATAATTACATTTTATATGTGTGTATATGTGTGTGTGTGTGTTGGTGCACACCTTTAGTCTCAGAATTTTTGAGGCAGAGGTAGGCAGATCTCTGTGAGTTTGAGCCCAGCCTGATCTAATAGTGAATTTTAGGACATCCAGGGCTATCTGGAAAGAGAGACAGAGAGAGAGAGAGAGAGAGAGAGAGAGAGAGAACTGATAGTATTATTCCAATCTTAATTTTCATTGATACTATAATTTGCATGTTCCACCAAATACTGAGAAAAGAGATATTGAAATCTACTATAGCTGGGCAGTGGTGGCACACTCCTTTAATCCCAGTACTTGGGGAGGCAGAGGCAGGTGGATTTCTGAGTTTGAGGCCAGCCTGGTCTACAGAGTGAGTTCCAGGACAGCCAGGGCTACTCAAAACAAAACAAAACAACAACAAAAAAAAACCTACTATAATTGAGTATTTGTTGATTTTTTTTTTTTTTTTTTTTTTTTTTTTTTTTTTTTTTGGTTTTTTCGAGACAGGGTTTCTCTGTGTAGCCTTGACTGTCCTGGAATTTACTCTATAGACCAGGCTGGCCTCTAACTCAGAAATCCATCTGCCTCTGCCTCCCAAGTGCTGGGATTAAAGGCGTGCGCCACCACCACCTGGCTATGAATTTTTTTATTTATTTTATGTATATGAGTACACTGTAGCTGTCTTCAGACACACCAGAAGAGGGCATCAGATCCCATTACAGATGGTTGTGAGCCACCAT
>JADRCD010198802.1:0-18626 GCA_019843815.1 Montemys delectorum | reverse complement strand
TCTATATCTATATCTATATCTATATCTATATCTATATCTATATCTATCTCTTTATCTCTATCTCTATATTTCTCTCTCTCTCTCTCTCTCTCTCTCTGTGTGTGTGTGTGTGTGTGTGTGTGTGTAGCGCATCCTCCTTTGTCTCTGTCTCCCTGTTTCCTTCCCTCTCTATCCCCTTCCTCTTCTTCTCCCCTTCACTTGTGTGTGTATGTGTGCATGTATGTGTGTGAAAGAGAGAGGGGGAAGGAGGGGGAGAGAGAGAGTGCCCTGGCCATGTGGCTAGTTGCTGATTGCTTTGCAACCCAATTTTCCTTGAATACCTCAGTTTCTTTTCCATGAATGGGAAAAGTGGTACCCATATCTCAGGGTGTGGGAAACAGGTAGAAAGCTGTGTGGAAAGTTGTCATGGTGCTTCTCCAGCCCTGGGTACACTCTGCTCTGCCTGTCTTCTTATTCCATTGGAGTTTTCTTTTGTTTCTTTACAGGATTGAGAAGGGGGATGTGAGTGAAGAGGAAGACTTCCGTCTTGCCTGCCGCCACGAGCGATACCCCACCCGTAAGTGCTTACATAGTGGACAGGGAGCTGCACCAGAAGTCGCCCCCAGACACACACCACACATGGGAAGCAGTCTGGCAGCTCCAGGCCTGGCCTGACTTCACCAGTGCCTTTGAGATCAACCCTGGGTGGAATCCACCAAGGCAGGGAGAAGAACATTGAACAGATTAGCTTGGGGCTCCTTGCGCATTCACTTCATCTGCCTCACTCTGATGGACACATTAGGAGGTATACAGAGCAGCCATGAGAACAAGTGTCAGCTCCAGCCGCCAAAGGGAGGCAGAGCTGAGAGTGTCTCTCACATCAGATAAGAAGGAGCTGCCAAAGACGGCAGGTGAGACAGTTCCATCTCAGTGAGCAGCTCTCCCCTGCCAGCTCCATTCCAGATGGGTGCTTTTCAGGCTTCCATGACTCCCTAACCCTAACTCCCACAGGCAGGAAGCATAGTAAGTGAGTGAATTAAGCCTCAGAGAGGTAGAGCAACTTGCCTTAGGTCACACATCCTTGTTAGTTAGCACATGCCTCTGCTCTGGAGGCTTCAGTCTATAACTGAGTCTATGCTTGAAGGCCAGGGAGGCTGGAGCTGAATGTAAAGCCTGAGCCCCCTACTCTCAGCGCTGTCTGTCTGTCTGTCTGTCTGTCTGTCTGTCTGTCTGTCTGCCTGTATATATGTATCTATGTGCTCATCTGTCCCTCTGCATCTATGTGCCTATTGTCTGTCTGCCTGCTTGTCTGTCTGTCTATCCACCCATCTATATATCTGTCACCTCTCATCTATCTCTCCATTTATTATCTATCACCTGTCTATTTTCCATCGGAGCCTCTGTCTGTCTCATCTGTTGTAGGTCTCTGCCGACCTTTCTGTCCTTGTCTCTTGCCTCTCCATCCATGCATATGCCTCTGCAGTGCACTCAGGGTCAGAGGTGAAGGGCTGTGCTAGCTTGGCAGCTAGCTAGGCAGGCCAGCTTGGAAACTGGAGTAAGACCCCGTTTCCTGGGGAATGTGACCATGTGGGAGCATAGATTTGGGAGCTTTCTGATGGTATTGTCAGAATGGATCAGACTGGGCTCCTCTGGGATCAGACCTGACACGTCTCACACACACATTCACACTCATTCACACACACACACACACACACACATGTGCACACACACACACACTCACTCACACACACAGAGTCTCTCACACATATACACACTATCTCTCTTACACTCATACACTCACACACACACATACACAGTCTCTCTTACACTCATACACTCTCATACACACTCACATACACATTCACACACGTACACACACACTCTCACAAATACATATATACTCACACACATACAAACACATACACACTGTCTTTCTTACATCATACATACACTCTCAAACACACTCACATATGCACACTCACACATATACACACTATCTTTCTTACACTCACACACTTACACACATACATGTTCTCTCTCTGTCTCTGTCTCTCTCTCTCTCTCTCACACACACACACACACACACACACACTCACACACACACTCACAATGACAATAACAGGTTGTATCCACTGAACTTCATTTTGCTTAGGGGATCCAGACATCATAAGCTGGAATAGACATGGAACTCAAGGAAGAGGTGAGCGATTGGGTCTAGCTGAGAACCTCAGGGCAGTGACTCAGGCCTGATACTGTCCCAGCTATTATGGGAACTCTCCAGGTCACTGATGGGGGCTACCAGAGTGTGGAGTCATGATCTGTACCCAAGGGCTCTAAAGAGTGAGTAGAGAAGGCTTTCTCCATTCTGGCTTCACAGAGGAGAAGAGTGTCCGTCCCCAAGCATCTCTGTTCAATGTCCTCCATTAGGGCAGATGATTAGAGAGATGGCTGTGCTCCTGGGGCTTCTGGGGACCACCAGGAGGCCTGAGGATAGATGCTCGTGTCAAAGCAGGGAAAGACTTGGTTTCTTTAAAGAGGCCATTTCTATGATGCATGTGAGGCATTCACTTGTTCCTTTACTCATCCATCCATCCATCCATCCATCCATCCATCCATCCACCCACCCACCCACCCACCCACCCATCCATCCATCCATCCATCCATCCATCCATCCATCCATTCACCCATCCATCCATCCACCCATCTACACATCCATCCATCCATCCACCCATCTACACATCCATCCATCCATCCATCTACACATCCATCCATCCACCCATCTACACATCCATCCATCCATCTACCCATCTACACATCCATCCATCCATCCATCCATCCATCCATCCATCCATCCATCCATTTACCCATCCATCCATCCACCCATCTACACATCCATCCATCCATCCACCCATCTACACATCCATCCATCCACCCATCCACCCATCCATCCATCCACCCACCCACCCACCCATCTATTCATTCACTCTCTTATTTACCCACTCAGTCATTCATCCCTACTCATGTGCACCTCTAGGCCCCAGAAGCCTGTAGGACAGCAAGGCCCATTCTGTTACTGCACAGTGTGGCAAGAGCCATGGCGGAGTCCCCACTAGCCAGAGACATCAGGGTGTGGCACCTTGTCTAGGGCACAGTACAGGGACTAGAGAGGATGAGCTCTCTCATTCACTGAGTCAATTCAGCCCAATGGAAGACAGAACAAGAAATCCTAGGAGGCCAAGAATAGCTCTGGCCAGACATGGTGGCACATTCCTGTTATCCCAGTATTCACAGGCCAGCATAGGAAGATCATAAGTTAGAGGCCAGCCTGGACTGCATGGCGAGACCCTGTCTCAGCAAACCAAAAGACTGTGCTTATCCAATAGTACATAGTCAGACAGTAGCAGGGAAGATGCAGGTTCAGTAATGTAGAGGAACTGTCTGTGTGGACCCATCTCCCCAGGTTGGGTCCCGAGGATGAGAACCCAGCAAGAGTAGAGTGCTAACAGCCTAGAGAAGCAGCCGGTCCCCAGAACCCGGCCGCTTAGCGGTTGTGGGGTTGCTGCCCAGAAAATATTTTGGAACCGCCTGGGCGAGTTTTGCAATATTTCCTCATGAAGCAGCTGCTCAGATCCTGCCGGGCACAGCTTGCCGGCAGGAGGCATGGGGGAGGAGGGTGTCAGGGAGCCACATTATTAAACACTTGCTGTGTGCGCTCTGCAAAGCTCCTGCCTGCTAGCTCTTTGATGGCTGATCCGGACTTGAGAAGGAAGAATTACCAGGCAACTTTACTGAGCAGAGACCTCACATAATCCAGTCTGCGATGAAACCCAGCTCGGCACATAAATGTTTCTGTTCACCAAGGGCTCCAGTACATGCCCCAGGACCCCAGCCTCAGCATCTTCCTCCCTTTTGCTACTCCAGGCAGCAGCTACACCATGTTTAAGCTCTTTCATTTCCTTGGACCTTTGTACTTGCTGGATGCTTTCCCTTTAAAGCTTTGTGTGGTCGCTGAGCTGTGGAGCAGTTTCCCAAGTGCCATGTTCTTTCCTTCCCAGCATTCGACCTCCCCCCACTCACCATGTTATTAGCTCCCTCCCCCCCTTACCACTTCTCTCATCTCTCTGATAAACATGCAAGCACCCAGTTCAGCAAGTACCACGCAGTTGGTTCTCAGCTGTTGCCTCTGCACCTCTGAGCATCTCCCACAACTTCCTCCCAGAGCAGCTACTCTGACAAGAAGAGTTATATAAACTTTCTTTCACTTCTAACTACTGCTAAAGTTGCTATTTCTCCGTTGGTCCTTCTATGATTTGATTCTGCCACAGTTTCTTGCTCTGAGGAGAGGCTGCCTTTGAGATCTGCCTTTGGGGCTTCGCAGTGCCACCAGCTGGCTTGGGAGCATATCAGATGTGACATTTGATGGAATTGATGCTGCCATCCGATCTGGCTATCTGTGTCGTCCTCTGGGGTGATTGGGGTTTGCAGCTCATGGCTCCTGTCAAGTCCGATGCCTGGGACAAGCTTTTGATTTGCCAGGTGTGTCTGTGAGGCAAGACTCTACAAGAGCCTGTCATTCTCAGGACACACGGAGGCAGCTTGTGGGAGCTCTGTCTAGATGGGCTTTGGCCATAGCTGCCCCCCAGATCAGCACAGCGACTTTAAAGGAAGACTTTTTGTGGGCCTAGAGCAACTTGGCATTTTGATTAGATCAAAATCAAATTCAATAGAACACTGCGAGAGTTGCTTCCATTATTAAAATGGAAGCAGACCAGACCATATTTTCAAAATAAATATCAAGGCCAATTTCCTGGGCTCAAATGGGCATACAGCTTGAGGACATCTGAGACCCTGCATCTGGAGGTCAGGAGTCCCAGCTAGAGTTAGTGCTATCACACTGGGGTGGAGAGTCGAATGGAGAATGATCTCGGTTCAAGCTGGGGTTCTGCATTTTGTTTTGAGGTAGAATTTCACTATGTAGCCCAGGCTGGCCTCAAACTTGTAATTTTCCTGTCTCCACCACCTAGACTGGGATGGTAGGTATGTGGCTATGCTCCCAGCAGGCTTCTGTGTTTGAAACAGGTTGCCTGTGCCCTTGGGGCCCCCTGGTCACAGAGTCAGTTCAGAGTGGTTCCGCCTACAGTAGTCTGCTTGGTCATAGGCTAGGTGGAAATCGCTGCTTCTAGGGCCAATCTCCTTGACCCATCTTTTTGAGAAACGAGCCTGACTCCAGCTTCCCAGCTCTGGAGCCAGGCCCCTCCCTGCCTGGGGCATGGGTGGCACAGCATCCCCCAGGAGCCTCTTCCCATGGCTCCTGCTGGCTGCTCACTCCCTCTCTTTGACATCTGGGCTAACTTGCTCATTCTACTCTCTTCCCACCAGACTGTTGATATTACCAGCACAGGAACCTGCTGCCATTCAGTGGTAGTTCCACACAGTAGGTCCCCCACAATGGTAGTTCAGTGCCTCCATACAGTAGGTCCCCATGAAATTCTGATATCGATTTGGTCCCTATGAGGCCATCAGCATTCTTTCTGTCTTGAAGCAAAGGAACTGGCTCTTGAGACTGTCACTTGAGACTGAGCAGGACATGGGCCTGCTCAACTCTATTCATGCTGATGCTTTTCTCTTTGTCTGATTTTTGATACAAGGTAGTAGTATTCCAGTCATGCCCATTGCTAAGAAACACTTGGGGACTCTCATTAAAATATAGGTTGCTGCAAGGCAGGGTAGCCTATGCCTGTAAGCCAAGCACAGATGAGAGGCAGAAGGATTACAAGTTTGAAGGCATTCTGGGTGACATAGTTGAGATGTGTGGGATCCAGGCTTGTACAGCATGATGGCGTGTCTTATGACAGATTCCTAAGGCTTTAGGGATAGGATGAGTGGCCCTCTGTACCTGGATCCCCTCTGCAACTGTGCGTTGCTTGCCTTCCCCCAGTGACAAGATTGCTGGGCATTCACACCTCCTAAAAGCTTCCCAGGGCTGCCAAGAATCTACTTTACACCTCGTTCCTTCTGCCTGAAATGACCCATCCCTGCCCTCTAACAAGGCAGTAAACAGATTGCAACAGAACCTGGAGCAATTGCAGAGTCCAGCTGCAGAGTCTGGGAATGGCCGCTACCACCAGGTATCCTGCCTTGAGAGTGGTGCGTGTCTCCATACTCTGAGGGCGAAGGGGAGGATGAAGGAGAGGATATGTTAGGTTTCCATGTCTGTGACAAAACTCTTTACACAAACAGCCTAAGGAAGGGACTGTCAATTTGAGTCCACAGTTTGAGAGGAGTCAATTCATGTTTGCTTGGCTCCATTGCTGTGAGCCTTGGTGAGGCAGAACATCATGATAGACTACCATGGTGGGGTAGAGTTGTTCCTTTCGGTGGCCAACATACCCTTGAATGGCTCTCGCCAGTGACCCACTTCATTCAAGCCAGCTCCACCTTTCCAGGTTTACTCCTCCCAATAGTCATGCAGATTTATATTTCACCAGTGAATTAACTAGATCCATTAGGTCAGAGCCCTGGTGATGTAATGGTCCTGGAAACACCCCCCACCCCCGCACACATGCTGATCTAGGCATCTCTCAGTCTAGTGCCACTGGCAATTAAGATGTCACAGTGCTTATGAGACTAGAGTTTAGGGTTCAAATCCCAGTGGTAACACCTTGGGTAAAGTACTTCTCCCAGGTGAGCCCCGGTCCCTCAGTTATGGACAAGCACAGCAACAGACAGCACCTGCCTTACTGAGTGCAGATGACAAGAGTTGGTTCCAGGTGACTAGGACAACTGTAGTAGCACTGAGGCTGTCATCTGTCACAGCCATGCTTGTCTCTGTCCCCTCCCTGGAAGCATCTAGAAGGCAGGCTGTGTTTTCCATGTGTGTAATCCAGCAGTCATTGTGACTGGGGACATGCTTAATAAAGCATGCTACATAGAGGTATATGGAGAATTAGGGGCCACACTGATGCTGGGCCATCTGGAGCATCATAGTGTCTCTAGCTACTGGGTCCCCAAAGCTAGGTGCCTCAACACAAGCTTTAATTCCTTTCTCTACCACCTCCCCCCATATTCTGTGTCTGTCTGTCTTTTTCTCTATCTTTCCTTCTTTTTTTTCCTTTCCAAGAGGTCTCATGTAGCCTGTCTGGGATGGCCTCAGACTCTCTGGGCAGCCAAAAATGACCTTGAACTTCTGATCCTCTTGTTTCTACCTCCAGAGAGATGGAATTACAGATGTATATCACATATATTATCAGATGTATAGGGATTGAACTCAGCGAGCACTCTGTCAACAGAGCTACATCCTCAGCCCTGCTGTGCACTGATGTTAGTTTGAGGGGCCAGAGTTTGTAGTGCAATCTTGAGTCCTAGAGGGTGGGTTTCAGAACCATGGACAATGGGTATTGCCCAATCTAGTCAACACCCTGCCCCACACCTCACCAGTCTCACACACACACACACACACACACACACACACACACACACACACACTGAAGCTGCCTCCTGAAGGTCCCAGATCCTCTATTAATTTGGGCAACTATGAGATCCACTAACCAACCACCTGCCTGCCTTTGGGATCTCCAGTCCTCGTTCTTCCAGTTACAAAGTGATTCTTGGCAAATCAGTTCCCTTGCCTCAGTTTCCCCATGAACACATTCATGGCAGCATTGACATTCTTGATCTTGAAGGGTCTCCCCATCTGTAAGAGCAGAAGTAGGCTAATCCCTTGAGCAGGTCCTGGGATAGGCTACAGGATGTTTGTGCCCTCAGGAAAGATCAGAACAGAGTGTGGCACAGACAGACTGGGTCCTTAGGCTAGAGCTGGGCAGATATTATGTGTGTTTTGATATCAATTTAAAAAAAAAAGGGATCTGGGTATGATGGAGTAGGCCTGTAACCCAACACTCAGGAGGCTGAGGCAGGAGGATTGTAAGGTTGAAGCTGGCCTCTCCACACAATGAGACCCTGTCTCAAAAACAAACAATAAGAAAGATAATTAAAAGTAATGAAAAAATCATCTTTCTAGAGCCTTGCACACATCAAGGCTCTCTAAGCTTAGGGGGAGGAGGGCCTAAGGGGAAATTAAACTCCATGTTACCAGCCCGCCCAATGGGGCTTGAGCCAATTTCTTTCCGACTATGAACCTGTGTTTCTCCATCTGTGAAGAGAGACATCGAGCCCAGTCCTATTGAACACTTGTACTTTGTTATTTCGACACCGTCCAGAGACCAGGTGCTAGCAGGCCTCAGTGCAGGGGCCAGCGGGGCTTTCTGGCTCCTGTGTCTCACCTCTATCTGCTCAGGCTGCCTGACAAAAGCCACACAGCTGGAAACATGTGCATGGGACTAGGAGGATGGCTCAGCTAGCAAAGTACACGCCGTATAAACATAAGGCCTACCATGGATACCCAGCACCCTGGTTAAAAAAAAGAAAAATCCAGGTGTGGGGCTGTGCTTGTGAACTCAGTACTGGGCAAGGGACTGGAACAAAAAGCTCTGGACTCACTGGCTGCCAGTGTGGAACTGGTAAGCTCCAGGCTCTATGATAAACACACATACACACATTCAAGTATGTGCACCCACACATAAACACACACTTCACATGGGCACACATTCAAGCTTCTGTACCCACCCACCTTACACACACACACACACACACACACACACACACACGCCATATAGCTTGTATGTGACAGAGCACAGAGTTGAACCTAAGTATACTTTTACCCCCTTAGCCATTGCTAGATGATGGGGGTGGAGGGCTGATGTGCCATACACAGGTAGGACAGAGTGGTGGGAGGAGATCACCCCAAGTTCAGCAGACCCCATTCCCTCTTCTTGGCTTTATTTCTTAAGACGATGTCAGCTTAGGACTTGGTTGGACCAGGCAAAGTGGAGTGGGCTATGGGCTCCCATCTAGGCATGCAGGAGGTCCCACCCCAGGTTAAGTTGCTCTGAAGGGCAGGGGTGGGGTAGGAGTGGGAGCAGGATTAGGAAGAGACCTTCATCCTGAGCCCTTCAGTGTTTCCCAGAAGAGAAAGTACAGGAAAGATGCAGGTGGGGAGTAGGGGTAGGAGAAAGATACATCCGAGGGTATTTCCAGCTGGAGGACAGGGTATGCGAAGCCACAGGACAGCGTCCACAAAGACAAGCTAGAAAACAGCCAGGCAGCACAGGTGGCCTCCCTTGGGTCAAGCCAGGCTTTGTGGCCTATACTATCATGAGAACATATTTTAAACATGCCAATTCTCATTATTTAAAGCTGGATGGTTTTATTTTAAAATCCCAAATTTCAGTGTCTCTGAACCTTGTGGAAGATCTGAACTCAGGTTCCCTGTGGTAAATGTTGGTTCGAGTGGAGCAGGCTGGTTCTGTCCCCACTTGTGACATGTGCTTGGGCCTAGAAGCAGGGCTGAGCTGGAATCCCAAATCCGAGCACAAGGCCTTAGTGAAGAGGCCAGGAGAGAAGGTGGTGGGTGGAGGGCCTTGTGGGGCTGTTGGGACATAATGTCAATGGATCTAGACCCTGAGTACCTTCTAAGAGGAGGGGGGGGCAGTCTATGGTGGGGTGGCCACTAGAACAAGGGGTCAGAAAGCCTCATTTTATCTCTAAGAGTGAAGTAGATTCTGCCTGATCATCCTTAAAAGACACACACACACACACACACACACACACACACACACACACACACACACTTTCTCTGTTCCCATTTGCAGTTTTGCCTACTGACTCCTGTGAGAGCAGCTACAGTCATTTCTAAATACTCATTTAGAAAAACAGTCAAACCTTTCTATGCACCAAATATTTGCTTCTCATTAAGAGGAGGGGGGGACCCAAACACCTTTATTTTAGCAACAAGCTCATGGAAAGACTGCAACTGTTTTGGTAGCTGGGGCCAAAACAAATGTTCCTCCCCCAAGGCCAAATGATTCCAGAATGTTTGCAAAATGTTTTTCATTCCTTTAAAAAATACAGCAAAATGTACAAAGCACTACCATTAAAGAATATTAAAACCAGAAGGGGAGAAAAGCCAAAGAACAGAATGATACACTTCTTGTGCGCCTCCCAACTTCTGCATCCAGCAAGCAGCTCTTAGTGACTGGTCCCATGGGGACAGAGGGGCAGTGAGCTCTCTGTCCTGAGAGGTATGTGTCAGTAGTGTGCTCAGAATATCACCCTGATGGGTGCTCTCTGAGCTGTCTGACCCTAAAGGATGTCATAGTCACTGGAGCTCAGAGTAGGAAGTACAATGTCTTGATGGAGAAGGTTGGAATCAGGAAGTGCCGACCCATCTAGCTCCACATGCCTGCCACACTGGCCCAGCTGCTGATCTGTGATTAGCCTCTGCCTCACTTATATTATAGGGAGACAGAATTTTGGTCTGGCAGGTGAGGGATAACGTCAAGGCAGGTGGGCTCCCCGTCAGAGTGCAGTTTACACTCAGTCTAGAAGGCTCCACTGGACAGCAGGTGTTGGGACACTTAAAGTGGTCCCCAATGAGTGCCAAGATTGGCTTGGGCATATCAGAGAAACTTTGAGGAGATACCTGAGGAAGATGGGGTAGATCCAAGAACTAATGGGGTACAGGAGGGAGAGTGTGGGATGGGGAGAGGACTTATGTTCTTCAGCTTGCCAGGTCTCTTTAGAGCAGGGCAGTGTTGGGTGAGGGCAATATACTCAAGGTTTCCTTGGGTTCACTGACACATACTCACGATTGGGGTGGGGCATAGAACCTAAGTGTGTGAGGAGTCTGGCTCTGAGGTTGGATGGAAAGGAGGTTAGCTGGCTGGCTGGGTGTGGTGGGTGGTAAGTGGGGGAGAGAGGACTCAGTAACTCTGCTGGGAGAACAGTTGAAGGGGGGTGTTGAGGGACATTGATTAGGGCGAGTGACTAGGGGCAGGTAGTCAGTCTGGTATGCACTGTTGAGCCTGTAGGCACACACACACACATGGGTGGGTGGGCAGACAAGGCAGTGGACTTGTCTGTTGGTGGGTAAGCTGGTGAGTGCAAGCGTTAGGACCTCAGTGTCTAGATTACAGGCAGACGTAGGTAGGAAGAGGGCTGGTGGGCATGGAGTGGAGAAGAAGGGGATGATGGTTGTGGGGGGGTGGGGTGGGGGAGTTGGGGGGTAAGGACATGAATGGCTTTTGTTGTGGGTGAATGGGGTGGAATTGAACACTGGCTGCGGTTCCAGATGGTGGTGAGTCTGTGGACAGTGGTGGGTGGTGGACAGTGCGGTTTGGTGGGTGGTATGACGGGAGCAGGAGGAAGCATGATGAGGCTGGGCCAGAGGTCAAGGTGGTATGGGTGGAAGAGGGCCACTGTCAGCAGCATCTGCCTTGTCTCTTTCAGGGCACCAGCCACACATGGGAGACTCCTGGCCACGGAGCTCAGCTCATGAGGCAGCAGAGCTAAACCGTCAGTGCTGGGTCCTGGGGCACTGGGTGTGATGCGGCCCAAGCGCCCCTGCCTTCCTGCCATCACTGGTACACCCCTCCCACAGGACATGGAAGCCTGGTCTCTGTGCTGTGGACTCAGCTCCCCTGTCATGGACACACCAGGCCTGCCTAGACTGTCACTGCTGCCTGGGTCTCGGGGCCCCAGAAATGGGTCAACTGGGCCTGAGGGACTGTCCAGGTGGCATAGAGACTCGGAGAGAGCCGCCACCACCACACCTAGAGCCCACCCAGCTGGAAATCCAGGAAGAACATGGGCATTGACCACTGGATGCTGGACACCCACAGCCAGCCACAAAGTCAAGCAGGTGCCCAGAGGGGCAGGGTCCTGTGGGGACAGGGAGCAGGGCTTATTGAGGGAGAGGCAGTGTCTGCCTCTGCAGGGGCCACACAGCAGGCACACAGCAGGGGCTCAATAAATGCTTGTTGAATATGTTCTCTTGCTATGTATGGGTTGGCTCCCCCATCATTATGTTGCCCAAGATGTGAGCCCTGGACACTGAGATTAGGGCCAAACGTTTTGGACGAACTAGAGTCCAGCCCAGCCTGGGGAAGATCAAGATGGAGACAGGTGGGCAGAGCAGGAGGGGAAAGCCAGGAGCTAGAAGCAGCACATGTGTCTAGGGACTTCAGCAAATGTGATACTACCCTGACCCTGGGGATCCTTTACCTTGTGTCTAGGGCCACTTTAGAGAAAACCTCTGGCTCAGCTGCTTGGGGAAAAGCAATTCCTGACTTGACTATGAGAGCTTGGGTCCAGAGAGGGATGTTTCTTGCTTGAGACTAGAAGTGACTTGTGGGACTGTGAGTTTAAACCAGACTTGCTCCAAGTTTAGTCTCTCAAGAGCCTAAACCTGCCCTGAAGGATTGGCAAACCGAGGCAGAATGTGGTCTCCTTCATTCATCCACCCATTGCCCATTCATGACTCACCATCCCACCAGCCAGCCATTTAGCAAGCATTCAGCCACATCATCTACACAATCACTCATCTGTCCATTCACTCATCCATACATGATCCATCCATTCACCATCCACTCACCCATCATCCATCATTTACCCACCTGCCCATCCATGTATCATGACCATTTAACCAACATCTGTCCATCCATCTACCCATCCATCCGTCCGTCTGTCCATCCATCTATCCATCCATCCATCCATCCATCCATCCATCCATCCATCCATCCACTCATATGTGGTTCATCCATCTAATCATTCACCCATTTAGCAGTATGTAGCCACTCATCACCTATCCAACCATCCATCCATCCATCCATCCATCCATCCATTCATCCATCCATCCAGCATCTATCCATCCATTCTCAATTATCCATTCACCCATGATTCAGCCATCCATTATCCATCTGTCACTGTCATTTCTCCCCTTGTCAATCATCCATCCACCCATCCATGCTTCAGCCATTTTCATCATCCAGCTATCTAATCTGTGCATCTGTCTGCATACTGGTGTCATCTATTGTGCCCCTACTGTGTGACGCACAGTGTGGCAGGCCCTTGAGATGGAACACTGAAGCTTCCAGTGAAGTAGACAAAGGATGGAATGGGAGGTGACAGTTCAGTGTATGAGTGCTGGGTGTGGTACCTGCTCTGGAGTCAGACTGCCTAGCATCAGATCCTGTCTCCTCAGCCCCGGTGGCCTTACCCTGTAGATGGGACTCTTCATTGTACCTACCTCTTACAGCTGCTGGGGGTGGGGGTGGGGGGCGGTGGTGACACAGACTGGTGCCCGTGAGCCCAGAGAGCAGAGTCTGGACCATGGAAAGCATCCTACAATCATGTCAACGAGGAGAGTTGGGGGCATGGGGCTGAGGCAGTGCCTGTTGGAGACCACCTGAAGGATTGGTGAACAAGGAAATGATATCCAAGCCGTCTCGCTGATGTCAGGTTGTGGAAGGAAAGACAGGACAGGAGAGGGCTTTCAAATGGCCCAAAGGCAAGCATAGAGGGAAAGGAGGTCTGAGGGGGTGGAACCAGACTGCAGAGAGGACTCAAAGCTTCATTGGGGGAACTGTAGCTTATCCTGAGGACAGCTGGGTGCTCTGGGCAGGGTGGGGCAGGCCAAGGTGAAGTGCGGAGTCTAGAAAGTCACTGCAGCTCCAGGCTAGATGACGAAGGCGGGACTTCCATGTCCTTGCAGGGCCCTAGGTGTAAGGAGAGTACTGTGGGTGAGGAACGAGGCCCATGGAGGGTCAGGTGGATGACTTAGGGGCGAGGGATTGGCATGGGAGGAGAGGGCTTAAGGTACTGTCCTCTGTCAGGCAGGGCACCTAGGGCCAAAGGGTGACTCCATGCTTCTGTGTGCAGGCATGCCTGCGCTCAGTCACTCTGAAAGTATCTCTCCTTGTGTTCACACAGTTGTTGTGGGGGCCTCTGGGGGATACAAAGTTGACCTGGACAGAGTCCTGCACAGTTGTGAGGGCATCAGAAGACCAGTATGGGGAGCTGTGGCACTGGCCTTTCACAAGTGGGAGCCCCTGGGATGAGGCCTGAGCATGGTCATTGGTCGGGAATCTGACCCTGCCATCAGGAACTTTGTAGGTCTTAGTAGTCTTCCAGGGGCCCTGTGAAGTTGATCATGGGCCCCAGGAGGTCCAAGACATGATTTTAGTTGCAAAACTGCCATCTATTTTAATAGCTGTGTTTATGTAAATGTGTATTAGAAGACTGTGTACGGGCGTGTCCACGCTCCAGATGCAGGCGCTGCTGCGTAGACTGAACCACAATAGGCATTTCAGTAAAAAGAGTTGGCTTAAAGAAAAATACTAAATAAATATTCATGCAAGTGGTCTGTGATTGTGGTATGTGGGTGATTGGAACGGGGGTTATTGCCAGGAGAGAAGAAAGGGAGGGTGGACATGGAGCTATGAGACATCAGGTCCTCCTGGGAAGCAGTTGGAACCCAGCTGTCCTCCAGTAGAGCAGGAAGGCTGCTGGCCAGATAAAAGGAAGCAGCTCCAGATGAGTGACACCATGGGTCTTCCAGTCACCTTCTTGAGAGCTGTCTTCCTGCTGGGAGCAAAAGCCACTGTACTTCCTGCCTGGAGCTGCAATCGGGAAGTACCACTTGGTCTGAGAGGGGCTACAAACCGCCCGGAGTCCTGGAAGGGAGTCGAGGGCCAATCTACACGGGCTCAGAAGCTGTTTCACACCCCGAGAGGGTGCATGCCTGTCACTCTTCCCAGGTCTACACCACAAGTGGCCATTGATCTTCAGAAGCTGACCTGGGCCAGGCCGACAGTTCACAGATGCCATGCTAGGAAATGCACTGTATCAGCATTCAGGTCTGGGGATGTGATAACTCCCAGGCCTAAGCACGGGGGTCTTTGCAGAGCCTGCATGCCCCCTGATGCCTTCACCTCCCATGATTGTCACTGCCTCTCTCCATGTGCAGAGGGACCCATGACTGCTTTCCCTAGACAAAGCTGATGGGTAGGCCCCAGTCACCATTTCTTCCCTGGTTTGTGGCCTTGATGAGTGGTCACCCCGCCACCCCACCCCCACTACCACTCCGGGACCTGGTCACATACTCATCTCCCAGGTAATGGAAATGTCAGGTTGATTCATGGGCCTCTGCTGCCAGGTCTGATGAGAAGGCTGGCAGGAGCCACTGCTACAAAGGAGGAAGTGGGGGCTGCACCAAGCATCCCGAGGTGCACTTGGTGTGAATCCTGCCCTGTCTCAGTGGCTGACCCTATCTGAAAGAAGTCACCTGGAGACCAGGGGACACCCACACAGAACACAGCTGTACACAGCTGTCACAAGGAAACAAGGTGGAAAAATATACTAGGGCAGGAGGCTACTCATATCATCCCTAACAATAAGAGAGCCACTTCAAAGAGTGAGGAGAACCATTGAAGCCCTTGCTGAAGCATGAGGCAGAAGACACCAGGTGAAGTATGTGTCATACACACAGCCCGTGCAAAGGGGTTGAAAGTCACCCCCCATGTGGATTGCATGGTGCTGTGGCGGAACCTAGTGCTTAGAGCTTGGGTTAAGGACAGGCTGCCCCCAAGCAGACTTCTGGGATTTGATATGGGAGACCCCAGGGCTATGGCAAGGATTGGGGTCCTCATGAGGGATGCCAGAAATTGATGGGGTCTTTTGGACAGGTAGGATTAACACATGCTGCTCTTTGTGTTGAGGTTTCCTTTTGTCTGTGTGAGCCTGGGGACAGGGTAAACCGAGGGAGTGCATCAGGCCTTGGGGGAGGTGGTGGCCTAGGCCTTAGAGTCAGAGAGCTCAGAGAAAGGGTGGTTAGGAAGGGTGCCTGGCAGCTGGTCTTGCTATACAGGCTTGCTCTGGATATGATTCTGGGCGTGCAGAGACACTGAAGGCCATAGAGGCCTTGAGAGGGTCAGGCAACAGTGCTCAGGATCAAAGGATAGGGAAGGGTGTCCCCTACCTCTATGGAAATCAGATGGTATGTGGGCTAGGAGGGGCTGAGTTCCGAGAGTCCCTGGCCTGGGCTGGTGCTCTGGGGCTCTTAGTACCCTGTGCTGACTAGTCTGTCAACTTGACACAAGCTAGCATCATCTGAAGGGAGGGAACCTAAACTGAGTAACTGCCTCTATAAGATTGGGCTGTAGGCAAGTCTATAGTGACTTACACAAGGGCTCTGTCCATTGTGGGTGCTACCAACCCTGGGCAGGTGGTACTAATTGTATAAGAAAGCAGGCTGAGCAAGCCATGAGGAATCAACCAGTGAGCAGCACCCCTCGGAGGCCTCTCCATCAGTTCCTGTCTCCAGGTTCCTGCCCAGTTTGAGTTACTGCCTTGGCTTCTCTCAATAGACTGTGACTCTGGATATGTAAGCTAAATAAACCCTTTCCTTCACAAGCTGCTTTTGACATGGTGTTTCATCACAGCAGTAGAAACTAAGACAAACCCATAACTGCTGGACAGCTCTACCCAGGCCACTGTGTATAGGACTCAGAACAGTGGTACAGGCACTGCCATGAGGGAAAGCCAGGCTTCTGCATTGGGGATTTCACTGGAGACAGACAGGAAGTCACTGCAGGGCTTTGCCTGTCCCCAGAGCTGCACAGCTCCGGTCCCCTGGCCAGTCCTTCTTGGACTACACTCCACCAAGCTCCCATACTCCCTCCCACGTTTGCTTTCCTGGAGGACGGTAGCCTGCTGATGCCTGTGGATCTGGCTGAGCTGAGAGACTAGGAAGTGGGGGGGGAGGGTCTGAGATAGGGAGAGGCCAAGCTGGGGATAGGGTCTCCTAGGGATGTGGCTCCTACCTTCCCTCGCTGAGTAGGGAGCAAACTGGGTGAAAAGTCTCAGAATTGGTAGAAAAGAGAGCCTGTCACAAGTCAGGGGTAGGAGTGGAGTGTTGGATGGGCATGGTTCTTTGTCCTGTTGATGGCTGTGAGAAGCTTTTGGAGCAATCAACTGAGGCTGAACACAGCGGGGCAGGCAGGCAGGCAGGATGGCTTGTTGCCCTGGCAGAGTCTCTGTCAGTGTCACACAGCCCCAAGATCCCTGCATCTTGCTCCCAAGTCTGTGCATTATGAAACGATAGTCACTTGGAGGCTTAGCTGAATGTCTCCGAGAGGGACGCACCATGAGACCCAAGGTCTGGGCGCTGGGGCAACTCTCAGAAGTATGTACTGCTGCTGTGCAGTCTGGGTAGGGAGGCCTGGGTCAGAGCCCAGACTCCATTGAGGTAACACTGCCAGGGGGAGCCCAGGAGAGGGTGCCTTGGGTTGGGAAATAGAGGATGGTGCACCTGTACTAGAACTCAGGGCTGCTGGCTCTAGAACCACTGCACTGCATGCAGTGTGCTGGGAGGAGGGCAGCTACAGCAAGTGAGGCCTGTGTCCATCACCCACATTGCCTGGAGGGCCTCAGATATGCTGGCTTCTATTGAAATTGTTGCTGTTATAATGAAATAAGGCTGCCAAGAGCTGCCCCTGTGCTGGGACTGTGAACCAATCAGTTTCCAGAGAGGCCTAGAGGCTGCGTGTGCCTGGTGTTAGGAGCATGCAACACCTGTGATTTGGGACACAGCCCTGGGCACTAGTGGGCATGCAGCCTTGTACAAGCTCCCTGGCCTGTGGCAGGTCCTTAGGGCTGGGGCTTCCCTGTGAACACTGTTGCCATAGCGCTACTCCTTGACATGTGCTCGATGCCATGACATCCTGGCTGTGAAGGACATATAAGCCATCAGAACAAAGGGGCCACAGGGACATCTGGAGAGCACCACCCTAGGCCATTTCTACTGCCAGCCTCTCTCAACACTCAGGCACTTTATATGTAATGTGGATTAAATGCTTTTCTGGTGTCTGTTTACATGGTGGCAGGTGGATTCCATGAAGAAAGTGAGTCTAAGGCCACGTCCCCACTTGCAGGCAGTGCAGGCTCAGCTCAGAGGGGTCTCGTGGCTGAATGTTCAGCAAGCCTCGAATGTACCCTAGCTTAGGGCTGGACAACAAGGGTTTCCTCTGGCTGACAACATCCAGTGTACCACACTCTATTCTTAATAACATCTTTTATTGATTTTGTAAGAAAAAATAGACATTTGTTTGAGAGTTAATGCTTCTGCCGGTGCCTTCCCTCTGAGGGTGCACGGAACACACACTTATAAACATCCACCAAGTATCTGGAGGGAGCACAGCAAGGTCAGTCTTGGGTGCTCCAGAAAAATCCACCTGAGTCCACCCCAAGGAGAAGCTGGATTCCTGTTAAAGCAGTGGCCCTGGCTTCCTCCTAAGAGTTGGTTTGATGGCTCTCCTGGGAGGTGTGAGTGGAGAAGCCAAGGGTGGGTAGGGGGGCCCTGGAGGCTACAGAGATGATGGATTCTCATCAGAGAAGCAATCCTAACTGCATGTCAGCTGGCTCCGAATTAAAACATCTGTACAGCTGCTGGGTGTTGCTGCTTAAAAGCGTTTGTGATTCTTGGTAGTATCAGAATGTACTGAGTACGGCACCATGGCACCGCCCCCACTGGGCCCCGAGCCAGGAAAATAACAGATTAATATTTGGAACCAGAAATTACTCACTACTGGGAGACTGATTAGGTTCCTGATCTGAGCTTGTTCCATAGATGTATACACAGGTATGGGGCTCTGGGCTGTGTGTGTGTGTGTGTGTGTGTGTGTGTGTGTGTGTGTGTGTGTGTGTGAGAGAGAGAGAGAGAGAGAGAGAGAGAGAGAGAGAGAGAGAGAGAG
>JADRCD010198800.1:0-22830 GCA_019843815.1 Montemys delectorum | reverse complement strand
GGGGGGGGGGGGGGGGCGCAAGCAGAAGCCAGCACAGCCAGATACAGGCTCCTCCCTGGCATCTCCTATTTCAAGGAGGGTTCATGTGATCTGATTTTAAAGACTAGATCATCAAATTGAAGGAGACAACGACAGGTGACAGGTTTAGGAAAACAAATGAAGAACCAAATATAATTATGAATCTAATAATTAGGTATCTAAGTTACATGTCCACTATGGTTGAGAAACGACACCTGAGGCCTAGAACCGAATGACATAACAGAAAGCCCAGGGGTCATTCATTGTCATCCTTGCAGAGAAAACGAGGCACAGACTAAAAGCAACCGGAAGAGAACACAGTAGGTTTAGAGGACAAAAGCGAATGAAGACCTGGTGATATGAGAATAGTTACTCTTCCTAAAGACATTCAAACGAATCAGAAAAGGTATTCAGGGTATAGTTAATAAGAACGGAGTGGGCAGAAAAAGGCGTACGGGTTACAGCAGAGAAGGCTGGAGGACTGGCAGAGACACAGCTGATCTGAGGTCTTGAATTACAAAGCACAAAGAATCTCTCCGGTGTCCAGCCAGAAAGCCACTCGATTACGAGGAAAAAGCTATGTCCAACCCAGACTTATCTTCTTTCCATGCCAGAGGACAGCATTGTCCCCCGCAGCAGAATGGCAGAAAGCTAGTACAGGTCAGTAGTGTTCCAGTGTGAACTAGACAGCTCCTCAGGACTGAGGAGCCCACCTTCAAACACACCAGATGGGATGGGTGGGGCTCAGTGGCTGCCCATGCACAAGGTCCCAGTTCATTCCGTGAGCTCTGAAAGATTTGATCGTGAATGTCCAGAATAGAGAAGCCAGGGAAGAAGGCTGGCGTGGAGCTTCACCGCCATTTAAGCACAGCTTTACAGAGCGGGTATAAAGAGTGAAACTTCTGAGAAGAGCATCATGAGAGCAGGCAAAGTTCAAGACATGGGAGAAGGGGAGCTGGGGGGATGCGGGAGGAGCCCATCATTTCCTCTTCTGCCAGACCGTCGAAAATGAAGCATATTAAAAAAATAATTTCTTAAATAAAAATTTTTAGTCAAACATCTTTTTGTTTTGTTTTGTTTTCAAAACAGGGTTTCTCTGTGTAGCCCTGGCTGTCCTGGAACTCACTCTGTAGACCAGGCTGGCCTCCAACTCAGAAATCCGCCTGCCTCTGCCTCCCAAGTGCTGGGATTAAAGGCGTGCGCCACCACTGCCCAGCTTAGTCAAACATCTTGTGGTTATGAGACATTTATCAATTTTCTTTTTACCTGCCCTTATGTATGGGTGCAAATAAATAATACTTCCATGTTGTTTAAAAGTGTATTGTGTTATCATGAAATTATAAAATTATTTATCTGTCCACCACTCTACCTGTGTATTTGGAGAAATGACCTTCAGTTAATATTCATATTGTTTACTCTTTCTACAGGGTTTGGGATGATTTATCACTTTCCTGGCAGATACTGGAATTGTTAAAGTGTTTACAATTAAACATGTGCCATTTTTGACACAAACTGCCAAAGTCACTACTTAGAAATATTAGAGTCTAGGTGAAGTTGAGGAGTGGGGTGGGCACCCGGACTCTCTACCGAGCCCTCTTGACCCTCTGAAGGCAGAAATGGGTGGGAGGCTTTTGGAGCACGTGGGGTTCGGACTGGGCCTGGTGGGACCGGCCAGGTTTGTGGGGGACATCTCTTTTGCCAGACACTACATGTTTTGTCTTGCTTTGTTCCCTTTTGACTCTTTCTAGATCTGTGGATGGAGCATAGATTCTGTTTTGTGGCTATAAAAAAAAAAAAAAAAAACCAAAAAAACAAAAAAACAAAAACAAAAAAAAACCTAAGGCCAGAGAGGAAAAGAAGGTAACCAATCTTCTAGATAGAAGCAATCAAGTATCCTGGGGACTTGAATACAGCAGAGAAGCCAACAGGCAGTGTGTAGACCTACTGTCTAAATTAGTAAGGGACCGGAGCTCTCAGAGGTGCGTCTCCACTGAAGAGAGAGGGGTACGTGGCAAAGCCTCAGAGATAGGACCCTGTAACTGTGTGTGTGTGTGTGTGTGTGTGTGTGTGTGTGTGTGTGTGTGTGTGTGTGGTGAGGACAACAGGAGATAGCTTCAAACTAGCCCATAGTGTTGAGACCAGAGAGGGATAGGAGCAGTGATTTGCTACCCCGTAAGAGCAGTAGTGTCCACTCTCCCACGCAACATTGCATGGCCCTACCAGTGGGCAACGGGTACCAGCGTCCAGGAACCGTGAGCAGCCCCTAGTTTTGACTGCAGCCTTTCCTGGAGGTGTCCATGCCTGAGACAGGAGGGATAAGGACTGAGGCTTCAGCAACAGGCAAAGGCCATGGGATGACTCTACCCACTGGACCTGCAGGGCATGGAGACTCAGCTCTCAATTGGGGTCACGCTCTCGAGGTCATAAATGTCTCTCCTGCTCCTTGTGCCTTCCAAAAGGTCATTAAGTCATTAATTACATACCAAGTAGCAATAAAATGGCCTTAGTTGCTCCTCATCTGCCCCAGAGCCCAAGGCCTCAGGACCCACAACCCAAGGCTTTTGTTTTGCATCAAGTGCCTTGTTGTGCCCCAGCTTTAATGTCTTGGGTGCATCTGGTCACATTGTACTTCTGACATAGCACGTGAGTTTTGGCCTTAATCGGCCAGTCCTACCTACACAATAGTAGAAAAGCCATTCAGCAATTCCCAGTACTAATGGCAGAACAGGATTCTAGACTTAGACACACAGAGGGGACCTGTGAGTGACTGCCCCTCTGCTTTGAGCTGTGAAGTTCATTTCTTTTCAGAGACCAAAGTCCCAAATCTCACTTCCGCCTCCAAAGCTCTGACATGACCTCCTAGGGCAAGCTGGAGGTGAAGAATCGAGGCTTGCCTCACGTCATCGCTTTGCCACTTACTACTCCTGTGACCCAGGTGGTGGTGTCAACCACCGAGAGCCCCAGTTTCCTGGAATATAAAAATAGAAGTAAGATTGTGTCTCCCACGTGTCTGTCATGGAGTCGAGGCAGGGTGGTGCGGTAAGGTGCACCACGGGCTTCCTTTCTGATTGTTACATTTGCTATTTCCCTCCCATTCCTGACCCTCCTGAGACTGGGTACATCGCAGGGCCTGGCACAGTCAGCCTTCCTCTCTGGGCTTAGTTCTTCACTGGCTTTGACCAGCTGTGACTAGCTGTGAATTCTTGGCCTCTGGCTGTCTGACCATGCTTGTAGGCAGTCCAAAAGAAATGGAATGTGAACCATGCATGCAATTTGAAATTTTCCAGTAATGCCACACAAAAATTAATTAATTAATTTTTTATTTAAGTCAACACATCAAAATAATATTTGATAAATTTCAATATGTATTTCATATAAAATTATTGTAAGATTTTTATGTCATTTTCATCCAATAAAATGTTTGAAATCCAGGCCCTTTAGCCATGTCTGGTATTGTACAGCACATATTTTTTTAAACATTTAAATTTTTTTTATCTCATATATATATACATATATATGTATATATATATACATATATATGTATATATATACACTCTATCTGCATGTATACCTGTGTGCCAGAAGAGGGCATCAGACCCCATTATAGATGGTTGTGGTTGGTGAGAATTGAACTCAGGACCTCTGGAAGAGCAGCCAGTGCTCTTAACTATTGAGCTATCTCTTGGGCCCACAGCTCAGATTTTTAGTGCAAAGGAATCAAAGGGAGATTGGTGTGGAACAAGGAGCACAATGAGAAATTAATTAACTAACTAATGAATTAACCCATTTATAACTACGGGCTCTCCTTGCTCACCTCCACAGGGGCAGGAGGCCACTTGCTATCAACTCCTCACTTCTCTCTCTGGTCTCCCAGATTGGCCATTTTTACTTTCACCTCTGCCCTCTGCTCTCTGCTCCTGCTTGCCACATCCAGGTGCAGCTCTAGGCTAAACAGTGGTAGGAAGGCCAGTTATGTTGTAAAGGGCTCCTTTACAACAACTGTGCTCTCAACAGGTTCCCTTACCTGAGCAAAAAGTGACTAGGAAGGTCAGAGACAAGATCCCCCTCCTCAGGGACTCTGTATCTGGAAGATCTAGGAGCGTAGGGACAAGCCAAACAATCTCCTGTGACTCCTCTTGACATGTATGCGGAACGATAGCCTCATGAAGGTGTAAGACCCTGTCGAGCCTTAGCTTAACGGAGACCCTCTGAGTGAACTACATGGAGCCTGGTCGATGCAAAAAGCAAGAGGATTTTTATTCCAGTGCACTGGGGTCATCCCGGAACCTAAGGAAGGAGGCGACCCCACACAGCTTCTTCAGTGAGCTTTTATACAGTTTTCAGGGCAGCAGTCATTAGACACAATGTGATTGGCAGAACAGTGTGATGTTTTAAAACTGATTGGTCTTCAGAGAATGAGGTGGTAAAGACTCCCCTTGTCTGAAGGTGGGCAAAGGTACGCCCTGCGGGATGTGTCCCCACCCGCAGGTTTGTTCCCACCCTGAGGTCAGAGGAATCTTAATTAGCCTCTCCCTTCCAGAGGGGCAACTGTTCCAACAACTTCAACAAAGTTCCTGAGCTGACCTTTTCAAAGGGCCCTAGAAGGCATGGTAGGTGGACCAGACAATCCCTGGCTTCACACACTTGCTTTTCAGAGGGAACCAGCTTTGTGGATGTACATGAATCCTCTCTTGAGTCCGGAAGAGCCTGAGGCCTAGAGACCTCGGAGAGCCCAAGGAGTTCTTTATCTTCCCTTGCCCAGGAACCCTAAAATATAAACAGACGGGAGTAGAACCACCCACATAGAATACGGCATGTGAAACCCGGTCTCCAGTGCCAGGAGCATCTCCCTTTACCTCAAGTATCTCCAGGTAGCTTCTATGCGGCTATTGGATTCCACCCAGGAATCTAGCCACCCACTACTGTGACACAGGATCTTCACAGAGTTGGGCCTCCAGTTTCCCTCCCCCAGACAGCAAGCCTGTCTGCCTTCCCACAGCCTTCCTAAAGATGGGAAGTCCCCACATGGTGTTGTTCTAGGGAGGAGAACTGGCAGTGGTTAGGCCTCCTGATGGTAACAGTCCCTGGTCCTAGTCTACTCCATGTTGCATGACTCCGCCATCCCATGTCATGTCTGGAATGCTTGCTGAGTGACGCCACAGGCACGGCCAGCTGAATCGGCTTTCCCCTCTCTGTTAGATTCCTCATTGTGAGCACACATTCCTGGGGGCCTGGGTTTCTGTCACTAGCAGTCATGTCATTCAGGGTGCATTCCTCCTTGTCCTGTGAGCACACCTCCTCATCTATGAAACTCCGTGGGGACGTGTGCTCACAGAAGGTCACGAGAATTCATGAATCCAAAGACTCCTGACCCCCTTGTAGGCAATCACTGAAGATTTGGTCTTTTCCCCCTCGACTCCCTTTCAAAGGAAGAGGCTAGTCGCCATGTTTCATGCTTTCAGCAAGGGCGGTTTGTCATGTGTGTGTCTTGGAGCTCAAGGGTCGCACTGAAGCCATCTAGAGCTACAGGGCTGAGCAAGGGCACTCTTGGAGAGTAGGACAAGCCCAAGTCCACCTGAGTGGATATACTTCTATCTGCTTTGTCTTAGGTATGAATATTGTTTGAAAAGGAATCAAAGAAGATGGAAGCCACTTTTTTTTTTCTTTCGTGGGCCTGGTGTTCAGGGTCAGAACGGTGCAGCACTTGACATACGGTTGCTAGCTTCTCTACAGTGCAGCCTCTACCAAATCCAGGCTTCTCCATCACCCATGGCAGGAGATGTGTTTACCTTTAGACAGGGGAGGTTGGGATTCACGTGGGAGTCTTGTAGAGACATAAAGCCCTTATGAGATTATGTAAAACAAACAAACAAAAAAGTCACACCAGCAGGGTCCAAGGTAGGCTCACACATATATTAAACATGTCTGTGACAGGATCAAATGTGCATTTCTTACCAAGAATAAAAAAAAGAAGTGAAATTATCAAAGGTACAAGCATTGAATCAAAAAGCAAAATAAACATGAAGTTTTTTTCAAAGTAATAAAAATCAAGGCTTGTTTCTCTCTATATATATTTACATATATATTCATAAATGTATTAATATTTATTAAAGTCATTTTAAAAAAAATCTCCTTATCCTCTGACTTGAGAAATGAATGTCTCGCTCCAAATCTTGGTGAGGCTGAGATTCAGAACCTAATGATGAGGTGAGCTGCTGACTAGCAGCTCAGGAATAGAGGACTGCTCACACTCAGGTGTCTGGGCTTCCCCACTCCCCAGGCAGGACTCAGACGTCAGCCTTGGCTGTCAGCATCCAGCACAGACAGGGTACTCAGCTCCTTGCCCTTCTAGATTCTGTACACTCAGCCTGGTGCACAGACGAGGGAGGCAGCACACTATGGGAACCCAGAAAGGAGCACCTCGAGGTCATCCTATGCCAGTGGTCCAGCCTATGCCCCAGGAACTCAGAGGAGTGGTACCAAGCTTAGGCACCCAGAGCTCCTTCTCAGACTGTGTGTGTGTGTGCGCGCGCGTGTGTGTGTGTGTGTGTGTGTGTGTGTGTGTGTGTGTGTGTGTGCGTGTGTGCCCCCTGTGTGCAAGGGAAAGCATACTCCAGACCAGATGTTGGAAGTACAAAAATATAGTTACTACGCAGGTCCTGGCTGTAAGTTACTATACCAGAGAGGCATGTGGTGGGGACCTGCCTTGCTTTGTTTTTTTGTGCATTTGCCAAAACTCACCAGCCTGTGCATCCTGCTGTAGGAAGAAAGTGGCTCAGTGGCTTTACAACTTTGTTGGAAGGAGGCAGACTCAGACGGAAGGAAGTTATGATGGGAGCCACCGGGCACATACGTACCTCCTTTATGAAAGCCTGAGGAGAGAGGATAACAGCTGGATGGAGAGATGGGTGTGGCTCCCTGCCCCAGTTGGGAGCCCTGGAAGGGACAAGATGGAAGTCCCGTCCAGAAGCCAAGTCACACCCTTCTGCATGTTCACATTTTCATCAGAATCTTTCACAAATCACTGTCTCCCAGCTGGTCCTGTCTAGTCCCTTTGTCCCCTGTCCCTTTTTGTCCACAGAGGGACAGATCCCGGATCCATTGCTCACAGGGAAAGCTGGGTGCTGTCATGGGCCAGTTGTAGAGAGTGGATCTGGGAGCACAAAAGGAGCTGTAGCTAGCCAGCCCAGATGACAGGGTGTAAGCCACCAGCAGCTTGGGAAGGTAGGCTGGGAGCTGGTGTCTCATCGCTTGGGAAGCCCAGTACAAGCGCTGACAGCTCCCCTGACGCAGGCAATGTGTGTGTGTGTGTGGGGGGGGGGGAGGTAGTGTAGGTGCTACTGCCAGCAACTCATACCTGGAAATGCATACCAGCCACAACTATGGAACCTCCCCAGACCAGGGGAGGGGAGGTCCAACAGTGTACATGCCATACATCTGGTACATTTTTTTTCCCTGGAAGTTCAGGTCCTGTAAGACCCTGGCCTGGCCTCCTTCTGGGCAAGGGGTAGTCCTTCCTGGCTGTGTCATATGAAGCCTCCTGGGTGACACCTCCCTGGGGGATGCCAGGTTTCAGGTAGGTCTACTAGATACAGCCAATAGGAAACAAACATGCCACACCTGTGTTATCTGGAACAGGTGAGATCGCCCCTATTCTGTCCTCCTTGGGCCCAACCCATCTTCTGCCCTCCCTAACCTCTCACAACTGCTGTGACGAGGTATAGATGGCCCTGCCATCTGCCCCTTTATGAGTTGTCCTGTAACTGTATGGAGTCCTGCCTTCCCAGTTCCTGGAAGGAGGGTCATCATGATCCAGCCCACTGTAAAAGAAACGAAGGAGCTCCTAGATGGAGGCCAACACTACCCACTTCCATGGTAAGACCCACCAGGGAAGGTCCAGAAGGACTTAGAGAGGTTCCCAGCTCCTGGGTTGCTCACTGAATTGGGCAGGATCTGCAATATTGCTAAGATGAGCAACGGGGACCAGATCCTTCATCACCAAAAGCCAAATGCGGTTCCCAGAGGGAACCTGAAAACTATCAGCTCAACAAAGCTGGAGAACCTTTCCTTTTCTGGCACCAGGGACAACATGATCATAAATGGAGAGAGACTAGGCTGGACCTCCAGGAGCCATCTTTGTGTGTTCACATGCCGCCCTCTTCTCTCTGGCATCCCGCCTCTGTCTATCACTGCCCCACAGCTCCCGGGTCAACACACTTGACTCCCGTTTTGAGACTGTGACTGGGCTGCACCAGGGGATGCTGGCATCGGAGATGGCACAGGACACAGAGGGAGGGGCATCTGACTACTCTGTGTGGATCAGGATCATCGATCTCTGGCCAGAACACTCTCGGTGCTATCACGCAGCTTGGTGATGGGTCTCCACACCCTACAGCATGAACCGTGACTGTGCCCCGGGAGAGCTGCAAACTGGAGACGGACAGGCCCTGGCTGTCTGTTTCTGGGACTGGAAGCAGGAGGTGGGGGGAACAGAGGCATGGGCATGGGTTTCCTGGCTTGGGGAAAGGCCCACAGAGGCAGCAGTTATCCATTGAGAACTGCCCCAGGGTAGCATACTGGATGGTTGGATGTAGCCCTGATTAGTGGAGCCTGGGACTACGAAGAGCAAGGGAAGATAGATATGAGATAATAGACCTAGCCAAAGGGGCTGCCCTGAGCTGGCATTGGCCCAGTCCCCTGCTGGGAGCCTGCAGCTCCCAGCTCAGCTACTCCACAAGGGCAGCCGTGGCAGATCTCTCCCAGCCTCTCCCTTGGGCCCCTCCCTCACCAGCCTGTGCCCAGCCTGTGCCCCACATCCCAGGCACCTCACCCAGGACATCACGTCCTTGGAGTATGACAGAGCTGCTGGCAGCTGAGACCGCACCCTGAGATGTCTCTCCTTTCTCCTGGCCAGCCCCACCAGATTCCCCAAGCTGAGATGGGCAAGGACTAACCCAACTCCATCTTCCAGGGCGAATGTCTTTTCTGGGAGCCCCATGCCGATCCTAGCCAGAGCCCCTGCTTAAGCCTGGATTCCTTCTTACTTTGCTTTCCAGCCATGTCTAGTGTCATCTTGTCCCTTGATTGGATTCTGCAGTCTCATCCAGGTCATCTGAGCTGAGGTTCTAGGGACCTTCACTCTCACTGGGCCCCAGGTGGGCCCATCCTTCCCCCTCAGGAAGCCTCCCCCCCACCCCCCGCCCCCAGCTCTGGGTCTTGAGCAAGAAGGGGTGGGGAGATAGTGTATGTGATTCGCCTCTGGTCTACTGTCTTCTCCACAGCATATCCAGTAGGGGTAGAGAAGGAAGTCTGAAATCTGGGATCCCTGAGGGATGGAAGCAGAAAGGAGGGATTTCAGGGGAGACTTTGGAGAGCTAAGCAAGTATGTGGGGGTGGGTGAGTGGGTGGAGGGGGGCGGGGCATCAGGAAAAGGAGATGGCACCAGGCTGTCTCAGAGTTTGTCCTCTGTCCTGTATTCAGTCTCTTCTGCTAGACACTCAGAACCGAGCTCCAACCTTCAGAAGACCCCAGAATGAGGGGCTGCTCAGACAGAAGGCAAACGGGCAGGGGCTGAGAAAGGAGACATCTCTCTCTAGGCCAGAAACACAACCCACGGGGACAACATACGATTCTCCCCCAAGAGGCTTATGGAGAACAAACAGCGATCTGTTGGTAGCCGCAGCTCCAGCTTTATCTCCATCTTGTTCCCCTTTCTTCAGGCTGTTCCCATATCCTTTCCCCCATCTGTCTGTCACCCTAGACATCAAGAAGCTCTCTATTGTCCGGCACTGGTGGCATACACCTTTAATCTCAGAACTTGGGAGGCAGAGGCAGGTGGATTTCTGAGTTCGAGGCCAGCCTGGTCTACAGAGTGAGTTCCAGGACAGCCAGGGCGACACAGAGAAACTCTGTCTCGAAAAAACCAAAAAAAAAAAAAAAAAAAAAAAAAACCCTCTCTATTTCAACTGTAAGGCCTATAGCACCCCCTGGTGGCACACCTGGAATAGCCTGTGATGGGCGATAGTGTCCTACGGCCTCTTTCCCACGCGCATTCTTCCTCGGATGCGCGGGCCTCGTGATACTTCGGCCTGTCTGCCAACTTTGCACCAGCTTCAGAAGCTCCTCCGTGATAGTAGAGAGCTGGGTCACACTGCCCTAAGCTTGCGCGCCCTGGGATGAGGGATGGGGGTGGACAGAAAGGCAGCATTGATCCTCACGGAAACTCTAGAAAGATTCGACTAGGGCTTTCATTTTGCAGATGAGGAACTGAGCTCAACGACATTAACTAACTTGCCCAAGGCAATGCGACCAGTAACGATGGAGCCAGGATTATCCAAGGGACTCAGGGAGCTCTGCGCCGCAAAATCGGAACTAGCTTGGAGAGGGGAGGTGTGTTCCGCCGCTTACTGTGGGACTCCAGGCAAGGACCTTCCCCCTCTCTGGGCCTTATTTGTTCTCTGAGGGAGTTAGGCTATCCGGTTTCCTTGACTGTACTGAGCTCATGCCTAATTGTGTAGACTTGGCAGGCTTAGGGACCAACTGCTGCATCAGCAGAAGGCTGGCTACCACCCCCACCCACAATATCCACGGAAGACTGAATGGGGCCCCAGGGTCTTAAGGGGCCATGTTTAAAGCAGACCGCCAGACTGTAGGTGAGTGCTCAGGGAAGCAGTCATCTTGTTCCAGCTTCTTCTTCCAGGAAGGACCTCTGGCATTTATTTCTCTTCAGAGCCTTTTCTCACCCCTGCGAAGCTACAGTCCCTTCTTGGTCACCAGAGGGCGCTCTTACCTCCGGCCCCAAGGCTGTGCTCCAGGTTTTGGCCAGGACTTGCTTTACTGTATCTTACGGCCTCGTGGGTTCTGTGAGATTCTGTCTTTGTTTTATTATTACCCCCCTGATTATTGGCCTCATGCACTGTTTACCATTTTCCTGCCCTGTGTAGCGCTCCTCTCCTGAAGGTGTGATTTTTGTCACACAAAGGCTGGGAAGAGGCCGCTGCTGGGTGGTTCTCATGACCATCCCAGTATGTCTTGGTGGCCACCTGATGCCCAGGTCACATCCTGGGCAAAGCACCTGTTACAAGGCAGTAGGTAAGTCCATGCCAGCTCTGGGCAGGAGGGCACATACATAGGAAGAGAGGCATAAAATGTTGGAGGGTGCAAGGCCCAGTCCCTGCACACCCCCAGTTTCAGACACAGGGGAAGCAGGGAGGAATCATGTATAGGTTTAGTCCAGAAAAACGAACAGACGCAGACCCAGGGTGGGAATTTGGCAATGTCTTTCAGACCTCAGGTCTTGGTCCAGGGCTTGGGCGTTGTCTGTGGTCCTGGTGCTATAGAAGGGGGTTTCCATGGAGACAGGGTAATGGGAACCGCGGTGGCGACCTCGTCAGAAAGCACCACACACTAGGCCCAAACAGTTCCATGTAAGAGGTTTAATTAAGAGAAGGAGAGGGGGCAGTAGCATGGAAAGAGAGAGAAGAGAGAGAGAGAGAGAGAGAGAGAGAGAGAGAGAGAGAGAGAGAGAAAGGAATGCTCCTCGTATTTATATTATTGCTGACGTGTATAGCCAGGTAGAGGTTGGAGGCGATTCCAATGGATTCTGGGAATATGGCGGCCGTTGCTCGGCAACAGGTCTCTGAGACCCGCCCATGAGTCACTACAGGCTTTGGATGCTAACACAGGGGTGGGCCTGACTTACCTCTTAACGTGATGGAGTCCTCTGAGACCAGAGCCGTTGACTAAGGATTGAAATAAAAGGACAAAGTGGGTGGGTTGGCAGAGTAGGGACCTGCTATACATTTTCAAAGGTCAGTTATGCCTGTCTTCCAGCAAACCGAGGCTGGCTCCGAAGGATGCCAAACCCTTCCCGTGGGCTGTCTGTGTGGAGGCGTGCTCTGCCTGGTGAGAGCCGGGAAGGGGGCCCCCCGACTGCTCCTTCAAAGTGTTAACTCCATTCCCCTTGTATGGAGTGGGAAGATGGACGTGACCTCGCTAGGAACCATGCGGTCCTCCACTACCACTGTGGGCAGGCCTAAGGCTCCTGGCTTTTGCTTACATTAGCCCACCCAGCCAATAGGAAGAGTGATCTAGACACAGATTGGGAGATTCATCTTGACCAACATGTCCTCTAAGGGTGTGCTCGGGTGCCTGTCGCCTGATTCAGGAAGCCTTTCTTGATTTCTCCATGTGAATTCCATGTCCCACATTGCTTTCCCATGGCTCGCTCCCCTGTGTTTATCTAAGCCACCACTGACCCAATTGTCCTGAAACTGCTTGGCCTCTGGCCAGTGTGCCTTGAGGTTAGGGCCGTACAGGGCACACCAGCTAAGGCTTCCCTCAACAACTGAAAGGGGCTCAGAACACCGTAAGTATTTGTGTACCCAGTGCTTGAGGCAATCTATAAATTAAGGGGCCAGTTTGGGGGCAGGCTTTGAGGCTGGGCAAGCATCCACAAGGCTAGAAGTGAGCCTGGCCTCTAAGTCTCCTCTAGTCTGTCAGAACTGTCGCCACCAGCATTTGCATGGATAGGGGAGCACAGCGGGCAGGGGGAGGCCCTCCGTTCATCCTCGGAGCAGAGTGGGACAGCAACACAGGACCATCTCCCAGGGTCCCTAAGGTGCATAACGTAGTCTGAGGAGGCTGGCCTGGCAGATGGCTGAGAGCTGCTTCGGTGATGGGTCTTTCAAGATAACCCTTAGGCCAGATGAGTTTGGGTATTCGGAAATTGACTTGCTAAAGGTGCCTTTTGTGTAACAATAAAAAGAGTCTGTCAGTGTTCCCTCCTTCAGAGGCTGGTCCCCTGCTGCTGAGAACCCTGAATCAGCAGAGTCTCTCTTCTCTTTGAACCACGGTTCCATGTAACCCAGAAGACAGACATAGATCCACAGTAGACTCAGTGCCTGAGAGCAGCTCTTCCACACACATGGCCACTCTACAGTTACTCAGAGACTAACAGCACCCACCCAGCCAACTGTGAGGTTTTGTACACGTTTGCAGTTCTGTGACGTGAATCTCAGTCCCGAACCATGCTAAGCAGACATCCTACCACTGATCTGGACCCCCTAGCCGTGTATTTGGATACCAGGTTTAGCCTGGGCCAATCTCAGATTTGCAATCCTCCTGTAATTCTGGATGTGTGCCACCACAACAGGCCAGCCGTGTGCTTTTTCTAACAGCTGTGACCAAAAGTCAGGGGTGGATGAGCTCAGGACTCTGAGCAAAGCTAACGTCAAGGGGCCGTCTCGATGACGCCATAGGTAGAGCTGCTTGCTAACAAGCCTGACAACCTGAGTTTGATCACTGGGACCCACACGGTAGAAGGAGAGAATCCACTCCCAATAGTTGTTCTCTGACCTCAGTGGTAAGGGTAATCCAAGCACCCATAGTAATAGTTACGTGCATTGCTCGGAATGATGGCCCAAGGCCACTTCCATCCAGCACTCAACTTGCCCGTCACTGCACAGTGAACTACCAGGCCCCCTTCTGGTTGAAAAGACATTTATATGCTGTTAAAGAAGCCAAACAAGAGGCCGTTTGAAACCAGGACTGTGCAGCAGTATCCAATCTCTCTCTACCCATCGGAGACTGCACCAACTTCTGTCTACCTGTCCTCCAGCTACTCACTTCCATCTGGAGCAGGGGCTTCTCCTGGACTTAATGGAAGATAGTGTTGACATTTAGCCTAGGCTCCGCCCTCCAGTTACCTGGCAACAGACAGGTGTGCCTGACTCACTGTAAAAGGGGCTGCTTGTCCTCTCCTCTCTCTCTTGCTCTTGCTCTCCTGTCCTTGCTCCCTCCCCTTCTTCCCCCTCTCTCTCCCCATTCCCCTCCCCCCTCTCTCCACATACTCATGGCTTGCCTCTACTCCTCTATCCTCTCTCTCTCTGTCTCTGTCTGTCTATCTATCTATCTATCTATCTATCTATCTATCTATCTATCTATCTATCTATCTATCTACCTACCTCTGCCTTTCTCTCAACTCCCCTTCCCATGCCCTGAATAAACTATTCTAGACTATACCGTTATGTGGCTGGTCCCTCAGGGGGAAGGATGACTCAGCATGGGCCAGTAGCGGCACCCCCTTCCCCCACATCCATACTGTACCTCCACCAAACATATCCCTGGACTCCTTTTTTTACAAAACACAGCAGATGGATGCCTGGTTTACCCTGGGAGTGCATGGTGGCCCTGTCTCCGCAGAGACACTTGGAGTCTGTCCAGGAAGGGATTAAAGCAAGGGGCAGCTGGAGTGGTCAGGGCAGAGAGCAGGGACTGCACGTACTTAACTATAGGATAGACGTAGTTGAGATACTAGCTACACAGGCTGGGCTGCGAGGGTTATAATTGTTAATGGCACTCCTACACTCAGCTGTGGGGGAAATAGCAATGCAATGTCGGTGATTACAGAGACCCCGCTGTCTTTATAATACTAGCATCAATTAACATAGCGTATTCATTTATCCATGCCTTATTTTCTAAGTAAAGTTTCATAATTTCTCCGTGTGGGTTTGGCTCATCTTTTACCCAATAGACTCCTCAAGCATTTCATGTATTTGTTCCTACCCCAAAAGTGGTAATATTTTTAAAGTGATACTTTCTAGTTGACCTCTGCTGGTTGTGGAAATACAAACTGTTCTGAGTTAGATTCTTTTATCCAGATTCCTGTTAGATTCGTTTGAGTAGTGTGTGTTGCGGAACTCGGGCCCTTGAGCACAGCATAGCCATGGCCATATTGAACAGCTATGATTTCTCGTGAGACCCTCACAGGGTTGGACACACTAACCTTCCGCCACGGAAGGAAGGAAGGAAGGAAGGAAGGAAGGGAGGGAGGGAGGGAGGAAGGGAAGGAGGAAGGGCTCACAAGGCTCATGGGGCACACAGGCACAAAGGTGTATGAAACCCCATCCCCATGAGTACATAAGTAGGTAATGATTGTTGTGGTGTGGCCACCTACAAACGTCCATGCTCCTGTAAGCAGCTCCAGTTAAGTTCTGTTCCCCAGGCTAGAGTTATGGCAGAAGCGTTTCTTTGCCTAGCTGTTGCCTTCTCTGTCACGAATAGAAACAGACTCCTCAGGAAAAGTCCATGCAGTGCTTGATGCCTGAGGGTGGACACCACAGGGCTGGGGGTAAGTTCGAGAGGCATAGTTGTCTTACCCCTGCTATTATAACAAGGTACAGAACCAAGGTTTCTCCGTCTGAAGGCAGGGTACCGCTGCGGGGATTTCCAGGGTGGCTGGCTCTCTATGTAATATGGAGTGCTGTGCCTCTTAGTGAATGAGGTCAGCAGCGTGAGGGGAAGAATGTCCCTAAATGGTGGATGGATTGGAGAATATATTCCAGTCCTTAAAAGTAACATGTCACAAGCAGGCACTGGCTGCAGCTGCGTGGACTTTGCTATGGGCAACAAGAATTGCCCTCTGGCCTCAGCGGGCGCCCACGCACTCGCGGTATACATATACATTCATGCAGACATGAAAATAACCTCAACCGCAACGAAGGTAGGGAAACCCGTGGTCCAGCATGTAGACGGGGGTATAGTTATGATCCAATATGGGAAACTGACAATTTGGGAAACTCTGCATCTAAAAATGCTATGGCTCATATGAGACCAAGGGCTAGCCGACAAGACGGGCTACTGGTTCATCGACAGCAGAGGGTCTCGTGAATGTCAGGGACAGAAGACATCACAGGAAGGATGGATGTCACTGAGAATCGGGCTTGGGAGAGTGGAGCCTGACGGCCATGCATTTCACCGGGCTGGAGAAATTGCATCCATAGGAAAGGTGGGGACCGAGTCCCATAGTAGAACAAATATTGTTTTTACAAGGTAGAAGAGGCTCTGTTGCCCAAATGACTTATGCTGACACAGGTAGATTGGGCCCCCAAGGCACCAACAACACACAGGAGTGGAGGAAAGAAAAAGTGAATGGCGAGCTTATTTGTGTCTCTTGAAAGTCAATGGGGCAAGATTTGTAGCAAGGCAGTCTGGTGGGTGCCGTGATGAGAGTCAAAGTCAGGGCTTGCAAGCCTTCAGCTGCTTTAAAGCCATCAAAGCAGTTCATCAAAGGGGTAGAAAAAGTGTGAGTGATTACCTCCTGCTGAGAAGAGGGAAGAGGTCCTTGGAATGGGAGCCACAGCCATCACTCCTCCCAAGGGAGTACTGGTCACCTTGCCCTCAGGAGCCCATATTGAACTGAAGATCTATTAGTCTCCTACTAACGTGTAGAATAGCTGGGCTTGGCCAGGAACTGATGTGACTCGGTTTCTAACAGTCCCTGTGGCATCAGAAGCAGTACACACCACAGAAAGGTGGAGAGGAAAAGGATAGACCCTATTGAAGACGTGGGCAGTTGTGAATCCTCTCTCCAAAGGCGTCCTCTGGGCATCTCTTTCCTGTATAGGGGTATCCTGGGAGTGGAGAGGGTCCACCCAGCCTGAGACCCTTCCAACAACCCGGTATGGACGATAATGGGAAGGTGGTGGGGCTGGTCCAAGGACTTAGCTCCAGCTTAGTGATGGTCACAACAGGAAAGAGCACAGCCTGGACCAGGCCAGGCAGAATAGCAAGAGGGAAGCCTGCCTAGTTCCTCAAGGGTGGGGAGATGTGCAGCAACCCTGAAGCGGCATCTTAGGATGGAGATAAGACAGATGGCTCAAGGACTGTGGACTACAGAAAGCTAAATAAGGTAGTGTGCCTTGCATCCACAGCGCTGAATCCTGCACTGCTGGATGGTGTTGCTGTTGTTTAAGGAAATAACAGAAGCAGTGGGGTCTTTTCATGGTGCACAGGACCATATGAACTTCTCCTTTTCTCTCTCCCTCCCCTTCCCACCCCATTGCCTTGGCATCTTAGTTGCTCCACTCTCAGACCAATACTCATTTACTTTCGTGACAGCAGGAGGCCCACCCACCCTCCATAAGGGAAGTTTCATCAAATAACACCAACCCCGAGTGTTTTACAGATCTAGAGAAGCATCGGGAAGGCAGGGCAGTACCCGTAACGGAGCAAGAACAGGGAGTCAGCCTAAACAGTGTGCAGGGGCCAGGCTCGGTGGCGAGATTCTTAGGAAGGTAATGTGTGAATGATACCCTACAAAAAGGCTGATAAAATGCTACGATCCCTTGCACATGTGAGGATGTCAGCCTTGGGACATTAACACAAAAGGCACACACAGAAGCAGAATGAGCTCACTCATTCCTCTGTCCCTGCAAACTCCAGAACTCTTGAGTGTCCTGAGGTATCGGACCGTACCTACAGGAGGATACAGGTATAGGTATACAAGTGTACAGGTGTGCCTATAGGTTTTGATGGCGGTGGATCACATAGAGATGGGCCCATCCTACCTGTCACGTGGGACAGTGAAGCTATGGAGAAATTGGGTGTGTGAATATGGAATGAGAATCAAATCTTTGTGCGCTTGATAGTCTCCTAGCTCTGCTGACCTGAGGCCTCCTCCCCGCCCCCCAAGAAGAGATTGCAGTAGAATTCTCCCCCGGTCCAGAATGTTGCTGGCTCCAGGGAGGGACAACTGGCTCGCAGTCTCTCTGCACACAGCGTTTTACGGAGGCTTAAGTCCTGCTGGTCCCAGGGTTTTTGCAGGGCAGAGGCATGAGGAGAGCATGAGCCAGGAAACGGGAGCCTCTGCCTCACAGACTGTCTCCCCGACCCTGGCTTTTCTGCCCTGCTGCAGATGAACACTGTTCTGACTCACTCTCCCGCCGTGAGTCCAGACATTCTCCACTCAGAGGCTTTGCTCCCTTCAACCAACCAGCCCCAAGTTACTCAGCAAAGATCTCACCTTCCATGGTCTGTCATTTTAATGAAGTACAGACAGCCCTCAAGTCCCACCCTCGATGTCCTCCCCCGGGTCCTCTGCCCTCTATGACTTTCTATTCCTGTGGCCACAGTGAGCTCAGCTTCCACACCCATGGACCACTCTCTCTAGAGCTCCGTCCAGAGATGCAGAACAAAGATACCCATAGTATAACAGGGTCACTCCGAGCCATTATTCAGCTCAAGAGCACACCCTCCACTCTTCTTCTGTTTCTTCTTCAAGGGCTTCAGCCCTTCTGGTCACGTAGTATCAGAAGCCCCCTTGTTCCTGTCTCACCCAGGAACAGCCACTGTCCTTCTGGACTGCTCCCAGGCCAGTGTGGGTATTAGCAGTAAAGCTTGAGAGATCTGCCATCCATCTCATAGACACAGGGTGGGGGAAGGCTAGCACTCCGGGTCAAGTGGCCTAGGAGTTGGGTTCTGTAAGATAAGGAATATTTCAGTTGATCCTGAAGGGACAGTGGGCCCTTTCACACCTAACCCATTGTGAAGATTCTGCAACACTGGGCATGGGCTCACCCAGTGCCACCAAAGTTTTTTTTTTTTTTCTTATTGGCATATATTATTCACCTTGATGAATGGAGATGGCCGCTGAGAGAGTCAGCATGGTCTTTTAACTCTTCCTATCTGACACAGTTATAAAAGGACTTTCAGAGCAAGAGGCTTATGTCTCATCCTGAGACATGTGCCCGCCCACACGGGGACGCTAAGGTGGGTAGTGTAGGCCCCTAAAGTAGCCAATGTCTCATTTTACAGTTGAGCAAATCAAACCCAAGGAAGTTCTGTGGTGGTCAGGTTAAATACATACTAGAACGCTCATAGATGCAGGCAGAAATTTAAGTCTCATGGTACACCATCTGAGTCTACTTGAGAAGCCAGGCCCTTGAGGGCTCCCTGAGGCCAGAGGCTACTCCTGTGGATCTCCTTTCTGTTCCCACTTGGTCCCTTCCAGGCAGCCATGATTACCTGTGACAATAAGGGTGGCTGTGCTGACAGCTTCTCCCAATGGGTTCTTGGCCACAGCCTTGTATTCGCCACTGTCCTTAAGGGACACGCTGGGGATGATGAGGGAGCACACACCCAGCAAGTCAGTACTGTAGACCGCAGGGTCTCTGTCCAAGCTTTGGTCGTTCTTGAACCAGGTGACATGGGGCTGGGGTGAGCCCTGCACGGCACAGGTCATGCGGCACTCGCAGCCCTGGGGCAGAAGGTGAGCCCGCAGACCCACCAGGAAGCGGGGTTTCTGCCTCAGGTCAGGTTCCTGGTACGTTGGAGACTTCACTGTGAACCTGTCTGTGGTGTATTCCCCGGGGAGAAGGAAGGATGGTTAAAAAAGCAAAGAAGGCTTGACTGGGATTCAAGCTTACAGAGTCCATGGGACTGCTGAAGGCCTGACTGGGGTCTGGGTTTACAGAGTCCATGGTACTGCTGAAGGCCTGACTGGGGTCTGGGTTTACAGAGTCCATGGGACTGCTGAAGGCCCAGGGAGCCCAGTCTTTTCCCACAGCTCATCTGCACAACCTGACACTGTTTTGATTTTGTTTGGATTTTTAAGAACTTAAAAGAGTTATTGTATGTAAATCAGAACATAAGTCTCACTACTAATAGATGACTATAGCTGACATTTTGGTGTAGCACTTTCTAGATATTTTTGTATTTTATAGAGGTAAAACGATCCAGCCAGTATTGTAATCTTTTTTTTTTTCCTAGTGACCCCTTTAAAGAGCTATACCTAGTCGATTTATAAAACATACTTTGTTTTAACAGAAATACTAACTTCTATTTTTAAATTACTGCTTGTTGTTCTTTTTCAGAATCCACCCAAAGGCTCCCTTGAGTCCAGTACTCACAGCCTGACTCTTCCTGCTCATCGAAGTGGGGGCCCAACCCGAGTCCAGTGCAGTGGGCACCAGTACATGTGGGCACTGAGCAGGAGGTGAGGGGCACTACATATCTGGCTAAACAGAAGGCCCCCCCTGACTCTACACATTCCACATGCAAAGCACAGAGGCAGACACTTAAGTCCCTCCCCTCCCTTTTGGGGAACACTTACCTCTCTGCCTGGGGACACACCAGGGTTGGCTGGTGTCTGAAGGTTTGCTGGCCCCCAGCTCATTCTTGGCCAGCACCCGGAAGTGGTACTCATGGCCAGGGAGGACCCCTAGGAGGGTGAAGCGGTTGGTGCGGACACGGTCGGCCACCTCATGCCAGGATCCGTGAGACGAGGACCGCATCAGCACTGTATAATGCAAGGAGATGCCCTGAGCCTCATCCGGAGAGGGTTCCCACTGGACCGTCACTGTCCCAGGCACATTCTCCTGCAGGTAGATGGAACCTGGTGCCTGTGGGCATGCTGGGGGGGGGGGGGGGAAGAAAGTAGAGAAGGGGGGTTGCGGGGGGGCCACAGAAATTGGGGGGGTGTGTTCGGGGGGGGGGGGGGGGGGGGGGGAGGGCGTGTCCTACAGAACACAATGTTGTCAGGCTGCTGATGGGCCAGAGGGAACTAAGTCCGGGTATACAATTATCTCTTCATGGTGAAAAATATACCCCAAAGAATGCTCTTTTTTTTTTTCTTTTGAGGTAGGGTTTCACCCACATTAACCCAGGCTAGCCTTAACCCAGGTTCTGCCTCAGTCTCCCAAGTTTGGGATTATAGGTACCCACCACCACCGACGACTTCCAAAAAAATTACTTATTAGCTCACGTTTTGTTTAGAGCTAAAATGACAGGACACGGACAGAGGTTAGAGTTTTCATAAAATCAAATCACAAATGCCTGCTGTTAGTGTTCCTTCATCTCTGAACATTCTGGGCTTGGGAAGGAATGAGTCATTGCAGGAAAGGGACAATCTTAACTTGCACTAGGGTCATGGCATCCTTCACCACGGGATGCAGTGCTGGGAGCCAATTTTGCTCTTGGACTCCGGAAAAAAAACCCCACAACAACAACAACAACAACAACAACAACAACAAAACCCCGCAGGCAAGAAGTAAGGGTGTGGTATCTCCAAGTCAGAACGATGGGGCTTTCAGGGACTCTCCTTCGACCAGGTCTCCTGGGCCATGAAGCGCGTAGGCTCAGCAGTGTGGTCGCCGTGCATACTCAACACAAGGAGCTACGCCCAGGGCCAGTGCTGCCTTCACACCCAGGTGGGGGGGCTCACACTGAGCGGCCTCACCTGCCACGCTGATGAAGAAGCTGTGGGCAGCTTCCTTGCCCTGTAGGTTCCTCACCGTCACCGTGTATCGGCCGCAGTCCGAGAGGCTAGCTGCCGGGATGAGAAGCTGCGTGAGGCCATCCTTCAGGGTAGTCACACTTCTTTTGGACAAGGGCAAGCCATCCTTCAGCCAGGTCACCTCTGGCATGGGGGCAGCCTGAGAACCAAGAGCAAACACAACTTGAGAAGAGGAAGGGTTTTTTTTTTTTTTTTTGTCTTGTTTTGTTTTGTTTTAAATGTCTGTTCAAATAAATTATATAGTTAGCATATTAAAATAATAGATTTAATGATGACATTTTATTGCCTATGCATCGCTGAATCTTCCTGATATTCACTGCTATAGTCCTTCTGCTTTCATTTCACACAATTCTCTCTCATACACACTCTTGTATACACATACACACACACACACACACACACATGCTCAAAAAAAAAATGCTAACTTTTTTTTTCTTTCTTCCCTTAAGGCCACCACCCTCTTGCCCCCCTGTCCTTTGTGGTTCCTTCCTCCCTGATCTTTGTTCTCCATGGAGGAAATTTTGTAAAAAGGAAAAGTACATAAGCTGGGCTTAGCAGGAGGGCAAGAGGGACCATTTCAGGTTGGGGGGGGGGGAGATGCGTCTGAGCACATGGAGATCTACGGGGAATAGGCTCTCGTGGAAGTGGTGATGTGTGGGGCTAGCCTGTAGGTATGGAAGGATGCTGGGATAGGAAGGGAGGCTCGGAAAATGGTCCTGACCCTCAGCCTCACACCCACACAGGCATCTAGACTTCACTGAGTGGGCAGCTACAGTTAGGACAGTGCAGCTGCTTCTGGATGCACACGAGCGTACTTGGTAGGAGTGAGAAGAAACGAACTGGGAAGAGAGTATTCCCTCCCTCCTTGACCACCAAGGCAAGCTAGGGGGTGACTCGGGAATTCCTGCAGCAGAGAGAGGCTGCAGGAAATAGATGATAGAGCCTCATGGTCGTATCTCATACCAGAAGCAGCATGGTTGGAGCCTTGAGGTTGGAGAGCATTTAGAGGCATTGTGGGATCATTGGGAGAGACAGCATGTGAGAGTAGCAAAGTAAGCCATCAGGGACAGCATACGGAGGTAATAACTCCAGAGAAATCCTCCAAATCAAGGAGCCGGTCTGCCTTTCCTGTCCTTAGAGGCTGAGCTTGCTTTCCCCTCCCTCTTGAGGCCTGTGGGAGCTGTCAGTCCTTTGTCTAGAGGTCCCCAGGTTGTAGATCTGATCTCGTGGAGGGATCTATATCTGAGTCTCAGGCCAGGGATGCAACAGTGACCACTCTCAGCTGGAGAGCCTCTTCAGCCGCAGGCTGCTGCTGCTGCTGCTGCTGCCCACTGCCTAAGGGACCCCCATCGTGTGCACTCTGAGAACGCTAATCGTAAATTCCTCGGGGGGTGGGTGGGGGTGGGAGGGTGTCCCGAGGGTTTAGGCATTAACGATGCCTAGAAAGCACAGAGAACAGCGCCCAAGTTGCTACCATCACTTTCTCAGCCCTTTGGGTAAGCTTAGGGAAGAGACTGAAGAACTCGGGGCCACGTGAGAGACGAGGAAATTAAAACACAGAGAGGAGTCAAATTAGTAAGCGATGACGGCATTGGGCAGCCTGTGTTTAGTACCACACTAGTAACCGAACACAGAGGTGTGTGGTGTTGACATTGGCTAAGGATCATCCTGAGTCAGACTCTGATTATTCATTTGCACTATATATATATATATATATATATATATATATATATATATAT
>JADRCD010198799.1:0-12302 GCA_019843815.1 Montemys delectorum | reverse complement strand
TTTGGTTGGCCTTTCCCTCAGACTATGCTCCACACTTTGTCTCCATATTAGCTCCAGTGAGTATTTTGTTCCCCTTAGAAAGACTGAAGCACCCACACTTTGGTCTTCCTTCTTCTTGAGCTTCAGGTGGTCTGTGAATTATGTCATGGGTATCTCAAGCATTTTGGCTAATACCCACTTATCAGTGAGTGCATACCATGTGTGTTCTTTTGTGATTGGGTTACTTCACTCAGGATGATATTTTCTAGTTCTATCCATTTCTGAGAAGTTCATGAATTCATTGTTTTTAGTAGCTGAGTAGTACTTCATGGTGTAAATGTACCACATTTTATGTATCCATTCTTCTGTTGAAGGCAATCTGTGTTCTTTAGAACTTCTGGTTATTATTAAAAAGGCTGCTATGAATATAGTAGAGCTAAACAAAGTTTAGTCCATGTTCTGTGTTGGAGAATTATTTGGGCATATGCCTAGGAGTGGTTTATCTGGGTCCCAAGTTAATACTATGTCTAATTTTCTAAGGAAACACCAGACTGATTTCCAAAGTGGTTGTACCAGCTTGCAATCACACCAGCAATGGAGGAGTGTTTGTCTTTCTCCACATCCTTACCAGCATCTGCTGTCACCTGAGTTTTGATCTTAGCCATTCTGACTGGTGTGAGGTGGAATCTCTAGTTTGTTTTGATTTGTATTTCCCTGATGATTAAAGATGTTGAACACTTTTTTTAGGTGCTTCTCAGCCCTTTGGTATTCCTCAGTTGAGAATCCTTTGTTTAGCTCTGTATCCCATTTTTAATAGGGTTTAATTTGGTTCTCTGGAGTCTAATTTCTTGATTTCATTTTTTTTTGGTGAAAATAATTTTTTATTAGATGTTTTCTTTATTTACAATATCTCCTTTCCAAAGTTCCCTTCCAAAAAGAAAAAAGAAAAAGGAAATAAAATAAAAAACCCAAGAGCTAAAACAATCCCCTCTTCCCCCCACCCCTGCTCACTAAGCCACCCTCCCCTGCTTCCTGGCCCTGCCATTCCCCTACAATGGGACATAGAACCTTCAATTCAGGGTCCTCAATGAAGGAGCTAGAGAAAGGACCCAAGGAGCTGAAGTGTTTGCAGCCCCTTAGGATGAACAACAAAATGAACTAACTAGTACCCTCAGAGCTCCCAGGGACTAAAACTCCAACCAAAGAGTACACATGGGGGACTCATGGCTCCAGCAGCATGTGTATAGTAGAGGATGGCCAAGTCAGTTATCAAGGGGAGGAGAGGGCCTTGTCCCTGTGAAGGTTCTTGATTTCTTTGTATATTTTGGAAATTAGCCCTCTATTGGATGTAGGATTGGTAAAGACCTTTTCCCAATCTGTTGGTTGCCATTTTGTCTTATTGATAGTTTCCTTTGCCTTACAGAAGCTTTGCAATTTTATGAGGTCCCAGTTGTTGATTCTTGATCTCAGAACATAAGCCATTGGTGTTCTGCTCAGGAAATTTTCCCCTGTGTGACTTGAGTTTTGTACAAGGAGATAAGCATGAGTTGATTTGCATTATTCTACATGCTGCCCTCCAGTTGAAGCAGCAGAACTTGTTGAAAAATGCTGTCTTTTTTCCACTGGATGTTTTTAGCTCCTTTGTCAAATATCAAGTGACCATTGGTGTATGATTTCATTTCTGGATCTTCAGTTATATTCCATTTATCTACCTGCCTGTCTCTGTACTAATACCATGCAGGTTTCCTGCAGTCTAATCCTCTTGGGTGTATTTGCTTCTTTTTGTTCTAGAAATTTCAGATGTGCTGTTAAGTTACTAGTGTATGCTCTCTCCAGTTTCTTTTTTGCAAAGATTCAGAGCTATGAATTTTCCTCTTAGCACTGCATTCATTGTGTCCTATAAGTTTGAATATGTTGTACCTTCATTTTCATTAAATTCTAAAAGGTTTTTATTTTTTTCTTTATTTCTCCCTTCACCAAGTTATGATTGAGTAGAGCATCATTCAGTGTCCATACGAATGTGAGCTTTCTGATGTTTTGGTTGTTATTGAAGACCAGTCTTAGTCCATGGTGATTTGATAGAATACATGGGATTATTTCACACTTCTTGTATCTGTTGAGGTCTATTTTGTGACCAATTATATGGTCAACTTTGGAGAATGTACCATGACATACTGAGAAGAAGGTATATTCTTTTGTTTTAGGATGAAATGTTCTATAGTTATCTGTTAAATTCATTTGGTTTATAACTTCTATTAGTTTCCCAGTGTCTCTGTTTAGTTTCTGTTTTCATGATCTGACCATTGCTGAGAGTGGGGTGTTGAAGTCTCCCACTATTATTATTTGAGGTGCAATGTGTGCTTGGAGCTTCATTAAAATTTCTTTTATGAGTGTTGGTGTCCTTTCATTTGAAGCATAGATGTTCAGAAGTGAGAGTTCACCTTGGTAGATTTTTCTTTTGAGTATGAAGCATCCTTTCTTATCTTTTTTTTTCTAACTTTTGTTTGAAAGTCAGTTTTATTCGATGTTAGAATGGCTACTCCAGCTTGTTTCTTGGGACCATTTCTTTGGAAAATTGTTTTCCAGCCTTTTACTCTAAGGTAGTGTCTTTGTCACTGAGGTGAGTTTCCTGTATGCACCAAACTGCTGCGTCCTGTTTATCTATCCATTCTGCTATTCTATGTCTTTTTATTGGGGAATAGAGAACACTTATGTTAAGAGATATTAAGGAAAAGTTATTATTACTTCCTCTTGTTTTTGTTGCTAGAAGTAGGATTATGCTTGTGTGGCTATCTTCTTTTGAGTTTGTTGAAAGATTAGTTTCTTGCTTTCTCTATGGTATAGTTTCCCTGCTTGTGTTGGAGTTTTCCAGCTTATGCTATGTAGGGCTGGATTTGTGGAAAGATATCGTGTAAATTTCATCTTGTCATGGAATATCTTGGCTTTTCCATCTATGGTAATTGAGAGTTTTGCTGGGTATAACAGCCTGTGCTGGCATTTGTGTTGTCTTAGGATCTGTATGACATTTGCCCAGGATCTTCTGGTTTTTAGAGTCTCTGGTGAGAAGTCTGGTGTAATTCTGATTGGTCTGCCATTGTTAATTGACTTTTCTCTCTCTCTCTGCTTTTAATATTCTTTCTTTTTTGTGCATTTTATGTTTTGATTATTATGTGATGGGATGAATTTCTTTTCTAGTCCAGTATATGTGGAGTTCTGTAGACTTCTTGTATGTTTATGGGTTTCTCTTTCTTTAGGTTAGGGGTGTTTTCTTCTACATTTTGTAGAAGATATTTACTGGTTCTTTAAGTTGGGAATCTTTGCTCTCTTGTATACCTATTATCCTTAGGTTTGGTCTTCTCAGTGTGTCCTGGATTTCCTGGATGTTTTGTTTAGGAGCTTTTTGCATTTTGCATTTTCTTTGACTGTTGTGTCAATGTTTTCTATGTTATGTTCTGCACCTGAGATTCTCTCTTCTCTCTCTTGTATTCTGTTGGTGATGCTTGCATCTGTGACTTCTGATCTCTTTCCTAGGTTTTCTAACTCCAGGGTTGTCTCCCTTTGTGTTTTCTATATTGTTTCTTATTCTATTTTTAGATCTTGGATAGTCTTGTTCAATTTCTTCACCTGTTTGCTTGTGTTTTCCTATAATTCTTTAAAGGATTTTTGTGTTTCCTCTTTAAGGGCTTCTATCTGTTTACCTGTGTTCTACTGTATTTTTTCTTTTAGGGAGATATTTATATCCTTTTTTATTAGTAACTTTCTTTATTTACATCTCAAATGATATTCCATTTACCAGTTTCCACTCTGAAAAAAAAAACTCTATTCCTTCCCCTCTCTCCTTGCTCAGCAACCCACCCTCTCCTGCTTCCTGGCCCTGGCATTCCCCTACACTGGGGCATAGAGCCTTCACAGGACCAAGGGCATCTCCTCCCATTGCTGACTATTAGGCCATCCTCTGCTACATATGCAACTAGAGCCATAAGTCCCACCATGTGTACTTTTTGGTTGGTGGTTTAGTTCCTGGGAGCTCTGAGAGTACTGGTTAGTTCATATAGTTGTTCCTCCTATGGTGCTGCAAACCCCCTTAACTCCTTGGATACTTTCTCTAGCTCCTTCATTGGGAACCCTTATTAAAGTCCTCTGTCATCATCATGAGAAGTCATATTAGATCGGAGTCTTGCTTTTCCTGTTTGATGGTGTATCTAGGACTTGCTTTGGTGGGAGAACTGGGTTTTCATGATGCCAAGTAACCTTGGTTTATGTTGCTTATGTTCTTAAGCTTGCCTCTTACCATCTGGTTATCCCTAGTGCTACATGCCCTCACTGTTTCTGACTGGAGCCTGTCCCTCCTGTGATCCTGGTTGTGTCAGAACTCCTCAGAGTCTAGCTGTCTCTCTGATCCTCCGATTGTGGTATCCTGGGATCCTGAGATCCTGGGTGTGTTATAGCTCCTGGAAGTCAAGCTGCCACTGGGATCCTGAAATACTGTTGTGATCAAGCTCCTGAGATCCTGTTAGAGCACCTGGGATATAGAGCTTCTTCTGGATGTTGTGGGACTGGATGCGGAGCCAGAGCAAAAGGTCTGCTCAGGGCATGAGCTCAGATTGGAAGGAACCTGTGCCACTGGCCAGGGGTAGGTTTCAGGGTGGGGGGCTGGAGCAGGGAGGGTGGAGGCAATTCCTTTGTCCATGGATCCTGCTGGTCCCAGTTACTCCCAGTGTTTGGTGTTGGGACAGGTATTGTGAGTATTGTGGCCTCCTTACTTATGATCCTGGGCATGCTAGAGTGCCAGAGGTTCTTCTGGATGTGGTGGGACTAGGTGTAGAGTTAGTGCCCAAGGTCTGCTCAGGGCATCAGTTCCAACAATCTGATTCTTCACATTTCTAATTTTGTGATTGAAAGATTTAAATAATCAATAATTTTACTTTAAATGCAACAAAATATATTTAATTTTCTTCATATACAATGCTTTAGATTCGAGAGAAGATATGGTCACAAAAACTACATAATAACTACTGTTTTCAGAGTACTTACATTTTAGAGGAAGACACAAGAGAAACAAGTAAGATACGTAAGGTAATTTCTGAATCTTGAATGCAATAGGCTCTGATGAAGGATGCGGTGTCTCAAAGATGCCGTACACATTAACATACAGAAGAAAATTTTGTAAGAAGATTAAACACCCATGGGGTGTACTTAAATAATAAAAGACGGACACACAGTTAAATAAAAAAGAGTTCCTTCAAAGCTGATAAGTGAGGCTTTCTGGGGGCATTTATTATCATGTAGGACTGAGGAGGGATTATTGTGTTCTATTACCACTTAGCAGTTAATAGTGGAAAATAATGAATGGGTCAGAAAGGCAAGAGGCTAGCTCCTGAAATTCTTTATAAAATGTATTAATTAGTGCTAAATATGACATTAATGACTAAAATAATGACATTACTAACAGTATGGCAGCATAATGTGACATAAAGGGCATAAGCCTCACAGGCCAGCCAATTCCTCTGCTAATAACTGGTGGTGTGGCCACAGATAGGTCAATTTGAACCACTTAGCTGCAGTTCTTTCATTTTTAAATTAACCTTTTCAGGTTGGTATATATTAGACTTTCTATAATTTCATGAAGAATGCATTACTACAAAGATTTTGTCACCATCTGTGTTAGCTGTGTTAACTGTTGACCAAAGGGAAAGGATTGAAATGCGAAAGGTTTTGCATGTCAAAATATTCAAGACTGTATTCTTTGAGACTTTTGAATTGTCTGTGCTCTTAGGTGTATTAGTAGAAGGTATTAAGTAAGTTAGGGATTTGCTGAACCCAGTGTTGTAATACAGTGATGGTCTGGTGGTTGACTGTCTGAAGTGTGGATATAATAATATACTGACTAAAGTGTGGGAATTCCATAAGTGTGGAGAACTGGGAAAGGAGACAATCACTTTCTGGCCTAGATAGATTAGGGTGGCCCAACATTTCATTGTGGTAAGTAAAATGGCGCATTTTCAGATCACAGTGAGAGCTAATGAAAGCTGCAATGGGAAGAGGGGAGAACAGTCAGAAGCTTCCCAGAACCACATTGTTCAAGGGAGCTCTCTGTTGCCCTAGATTTGAATTTACTATATAATGGAGGAGGGCCTTGAACTTGTGATCTTTCTACCTCCACTTCACAAGTACTGGAATGGCAGACATGTATCACAATGTCTTGCCCAGAAGCAAATGCATTTTAGTCTTTATCTAAATACCTTAATGACAAATTACAACTGTGTGCATTTAAAATAAAATGTATTTAGTCAAATGACTGAGGCTAGTTCAAGGTCTTTGAAAGATAATATTCTATTGATTTAAAGCATGCTATATCTTTTATCTTTTACAATGCAGGGAAGTAGCTTTAGCTTTAAAGAACTTCATTTCTTTTCTTAAAACTAACTGCCATGTTTGAAATTTTCAAGTGTCTGTGGGCCCACTTACATCTTCATATGGAAGATAAAGCATCTGCTCACTACAGAATACAAATCCAAGTGGCCCATGCTCTAGTGCACATTCATACGTCCCCGTACGTTGTAAATAGCTGTTATCACTTTTTAGGATAACTTAATTAAACTTGCTTATTAAAAATCTTTAATTCATTAATGATAAAATCTTGATTAGTACACTTTCCCTGCTCAATGACCTTCTAATTTAATAGAAAATGAATTTTTAAATGGGGAAAAATGCCTGTGGCAGACATTTTGTGGGATTGAATAGAGTTTGCAATGCACACAGGGATATAGTGTAGCCCAATTAGTAAGGGTGAAAATGAATTTATATTTCATACACCAGAAGTGTCATTGATGAACTATAGTGAGGAGTTAAAAATGCATTCAGATTGGCAGTGTGGGACCAAAATCTGTGGGAAAATCACAAGCTAATTCATTGATTGCCCCTTGGAAATTACTGCTGTTAATTGTTAAGTAATTAACATGGAGCTACAATTATATTGGCCTAAGGGGGTGATTACTGTTTCACTATGTCACATTAGTGGCTGCTAGATTTTCAAAGCTTTTCTCTTCACACAGTGTAGGAGACAGATGGTAGATTGTCTATGGATTTGTTTTCCATTGAAGTGTAGACTGAGAGCAAGGGTGCCTATTTTCTGTTCTTGTGTCTCCTTTGCCTCCTCTTATAGATACAAATTTTAATATAAGTACTTATCATGTTTGTGTTTAAAACTATTTGGCATGCATGGTGCCAGGTAGAAACATTTTAATTTTATGCATTGGCGTAAAATCAAATCTGTCTTGTATAAGAGGAGTTGGCATTTTTTTTATAATGTTTAAGTTATTAAGTGATGGTAGGAAGAAAAATTACATCACATCATACTTGTAATAATCTAATTTTAGCAAAATTCAGGCCATACCAAACAAATGAGCAGTGATAAAATGGAACACATTACTCTTTCTAACCAGTAGCCTGTTATCTTTGTCACCATTATAACATGTATGGATCAATGCATCAAATTTTTGCTTGGCCTATTCCTGGAGGTACAGCACACGATGCAATAATGACCTCAAATATCAAGTTTCAAACTGAAGGCAGAAATGACAGTGAGTGTTCTCAGGAAACTGGTACCAATCTTAACCAGGAGAGTCAGAAACGTTACGTGATGTGCTAAGGGTATGCCAGCACCAGTGGCTAGAGTTACCAACACCATCAAGTTAGTTAGGGTTCACCAGCAATTATGTGAGGATTTGCCGGAGCCATTTTTTTTAATCTCTGTATATAAGTTTGCTGTCTGCCAAATTCGAAGTGCAGCTGTTTTAGAATGAAAATAATGATAAAGAAAACTGTATATAAACTATAGTTACTTCTACAGAGCATTTGATTACAGTTGCAAATTAATTTTATTTACAGATTATAATTTTGTGAGCTCAGATCCACAGACATGGGTATCTACAGCAATACCTTTACTCTAAGATTTATCTATTTTCTTTTGAAACTCATTTTGACTGAAATGATTTAAAAGGTTTTAAAATATTTAAATCTTTAACAAGAGTCAAAATTGCATACTATACTCTGTGAAAAGGTATATTCATAACTAAAATCTAAGCGAATCTAAAAATTCTGAAGGTCCCTGAGAGTGATTTCTTTTTATTTAAAAAAAAAATCCAATTAACACATCTTATCACAAAAGGTAGAATAAATTACCAGAAGTTTAGAGGATAGAGTCTTTTTTTTTTTTTTTTTTCAGTGACGATGTGAGATGTGAGATGTCCTCTCTCTTAGTAGCCCCATAGTGAGGTCTGTGTTGTAACTGCAGATTCCTGCTTTTATATTGATTTGTGCTCCTCCAACAGATGATAGACATCTCTATTATCTGCAATCAAGCTAGCTATTAAGTTTTAATGTCCATTAAAACTGAAAAAAAAATTGTGAAAGGGAGCCAGTTCTAATTTCATTTTAAAATAGAGAATTATTGAAATCATGATTTTTTTGGAGAAATACTGCTCTCAGATACTTTTGTGTTTCTTTTATATTAAAAACCAACTGTGATTGTTCAAAAGCCTTGTTTTAACTGCAGAGTTAACATTTCACCCAGATCCCTTTTTCCTTCACTTATTATAATTTTCCAAAGCAAACAAACAAAACAACAACAAGAAAATTCTGGAAACAGCAGAATAATCCATGAGGCTAAATTAGATGCCTTCATTTTACTGGAGAGAAAGTTTTATCAAATGTAATTGTCATCCTATTTTAACAAATACTTCTGGTAAAGCAAGAGACACTGACTTTGATTATGTTTTTAGAGAAAGTTACAATTTGCATTTGACAGCTCACTTGGGAGAAATAGAGCTATCTACTAAAACAATAGGAGTCCTACACAGATCTTATGCCTTGTGCTCCTTCCATAACTTCCCTTAATATTGGACTATAACATGGGAAATGTAAACTGAAAGAAATCATTTCCTATATCAAGCTGCTATTTGGGGGAGGGGGCTCAGAAACAGAAAGCAAAACAGGACAAGTAATTTTGTTTTTAAATATCCATGAAGCAATTTTTAGGGAACACTTCACTTTAAAATGCAAAGAAAAAGAATTGTATGGGACAGTTTGCTGTAACATTTGGAAGTACATTGATTTTTGGTCTTTGTCTTTTCAGGCCTTCTAGTTGGTGGAAGGAACAAAGAAAAAAACTGGGAAGTAAGGAATGTCTTTCAAATGTAAGCATGCAGTTTTCAGGGGAAGAGGACCATTACAGGATGCATTAATGATAGAGCCCAGAGAAAGGACAGTGACCTGAGTGCCAGTGACATACATGTGCATGGCACTAAGATTGAATGGCTGCAGGTAAACTAACCAAAAGTTGTCAGCCAGTGCAGGACCGTGGAGTTTAGTGAGGGAACATGATGACAAAGCATGACAATGAAGCCTTTGAAAGACCCGGGTAAACAGTATTGATATTCATTGTCTGCTTGTCAGGATTTAGAATCACCAGAAGACACCCAGCCCACTGAGGGATTATCTAATTAGGTTAATTGATGTAAAAAAAGGGAACATTCTAAGTATGAGTGGTGTGCTATTTATTGGGTTTCCAGACTGCATAAGAGGAGAGAGATAGCTGAGTGACAGGATTCTTTGTGCTTGGCTTCCTGAGAGTGGATATGGTGATCAGCCTCCTCAAGTTCTGCCACAGTCACATCACCATGAGGCCTGCGTAACCTCAAAATGTAAACTGAAATAAAACCTTCATGCTTCGGACTGGTTTTTTTTTGTCAGCAGTTTGTTCCTAGCGACAAGACAAATACATAGTACACCTCGGGTTTTACTTCACTGAGTCTCATTATGTAGCCCAGACTAGAACTCAAGACAACCTACTTTCAGACACGGGCATTCTAGAATACCAACCATAAATCTGCATGCCTTGTTCCATTTGGGCTTTGTTATTCTTAGCGTCATTAAATTTTGTAGGTCATGTGGCTAAGCAATATGTTTTTTCTCTTGCTAGCTTTGCTATAGATGACAACTACCATCACCCCTTTTGACTAAGTGCACCTAACTAGTTGAAGCTTTTCTGCTAAATGATGTATGTCATGGTATTTCTATAAACAGTTTTTTTTTCAGTTCTCTCCCCATACTCGATGCAGGAATGCTCTTTCCCTCCTATTTTCCTGATCCTCTAAGTACATATAGCCCTTTCCTACCTTCTCAGGCCCTTGGGGAAGATACCTTTTGTAACTAGCTATGGAAGCAGATATTCTTGTGTTTGAAACTAAAATCAGAAAATGCCGTTTCTTTAGATATACAGACCCAGAACATCATTCATTTATATATAAGCAGACCTGCCAAGATTGGCAGATTTTGGTGGAACTTGTGTCTGCATGAGTTGGCATTCACCTCTTTGTTGTGCTGCCTTAGGTATCACATAAGTCTTGGACACAGAAGTCCTCTGTCTCCACTTGCTAGTTTAACAAGTGAAGCTCTCCCAACAACTTCTTTTCAATTCGTTCTTCCTCAGTGACCAGTAATGAATTTGGGTTTATGATAGAATAAGATATATTTCAAAATGACACAGACTTACCAGTTTGAATGTTCTTTATCCAAAAGTTTAAGTTACACAACTACTTTTTTCATTGTGATAATAGAGTTATGGGTTGGAATATGAATTGTTTATCTCACAAGGTCACATGCTGAATGGAGGAGACTGGTCACCAGTTACCGAGGTCAATGAGAGATGACTGACTCATGATACACTAGTCTCATTAATGAGTTCATCCATTATGAAGTTATGGCTGAAAGAGAGCTAGGAGATGGGGCCAGATTGGTGAAGGCAAGGTGGTGAAAAGTTTTTCTTGACCATTCATTTCTATCTACTTCTTGGTACCTTGGATGAAAAACTTTGCTTTACCTTTTGTTACAGTGTTGTTCTGCAATGCTTATCCAGAAGCAATAAAGCCATTTAGCATGCACTTAAAGTTCTGAAAATGTTAACCAAAGTCAGTCCTCCTTTCCTCACGTAGGTTCCCCCCCCCAGGTATTGTTGAAAAGTTAAACACAGGCACACATTAATTGGCAGCTATATGCAAGACAAGCTTTTCATACAATGATATGGGTGAGAGGATATCCTTAATGCAGTTTATCTTCTAGAGGAAGACGCTAAATGTCAATGGAGTTCAAAATTAAAGATTCAGTTAATGTGAGAAAGTGCTGTTGGAACAAAACCAACCAACCAACCAAACAAACAACCCAGTGCCGTGGGTCAGAGGTTGAGAAGAATGTGCAAGCAACATCGCATAGTTCAGCTCCAGATACGTAGAGAAGGGGGCGAATGAATTATCACCTGCATGGTAAGATGAGCCAGGGGGATGGAGGATGCAGAGCACTGACATTTCATGAAAGAGAAACTGCAAGCATGCCAGCAAGTGAAAGGTTTGATGGAGAACATACTGAAAGTAGAAGAGTTACTTTCCTTTCTTGGAGAAATTATGAATGTAAAAATTTAGCATTCAGTTGGCATTGATATTCTCATCAGGCATTGATATTCTATCCTGACAGGATAGTCAGGCTTTCTTTTTTTATGAATTATTTTATTTATATTTCAAATGTCCCCTTTCCCAATTACCCCCAAACCCCAGAAACTCCCTATCTCATCCCTCCCTCCTCCACCTGCTTCCATGAGGGTGTTTCCCCATCTACCCACCCACACCCACCTACCCGTCCTTGAATTCTCCTACACTGGGGTATCTGGCCTCTCCTCCCACTGATGTCCAACAAGGCCATCCTCTGCTACTTATGTGGCTGGAGCCATGGATCTCTCCATGTGTACACCTTGGTTGGTGGTTTATTTCCTGGCAACTTTGGAAGGTCTGGTTGTTTGATATTATTGTTCTTCCTATGGGTTGGCAAAACCCTTCAGCTCCTTCAGTTGTTTCTCTAACTCCTCCATGGGGGACCCTGTGCTCAACCCAATGGTTGTTGACAAACATTCACCTCTGTATTTGTCAGGCTCTGGCAAAGCCTCTCAAGAGACAGCGACATCAGGTTCCTGTCAGCATGCACTTTTTGGCATCAGCAATAGTGTCTGGGTTTGGTGACTGTATGTGGAATGGATCCCCAAGTGGGGCAGTCTTTCGATGGATTTTCTTTTAGATTCTACTGCACATTTTGTCTCCATATTTGCTTCTGTAAGTATTTTATCCCCCTTTCTAAGAAGGACTGAAGTACCCAAACTTTGGTCTTCCTTCTTCTACAGCTTCATGTGGTCAGTGTATCTTGGGTATTCCAAGCTTTTGGACTAATATCCACTTATCAGTGAGTGCATACCATGTGTGTTCTTTTGTGATTGGGTT
>JADRCD010198798.1:0-25432 GCA_019843815.1 Montemys delectorum | reverse complement strand
CTGGGAGCATATCTTTCCACTTCAAAGAAGATGATGAGCACCTAAGGACCTCTAGTTGGAGATAGCTTCATCTTTTGCAAGTTTCCACTGGGATTATCATGATGTAACTTCCAATAGAATGCTGTGCAGAAAGGACAAATTAATTCTTGAAAGTTGGCTACCAAGATCTGCCAAAACAGAGTGAGCAAGTCCTTCATATGTACTGCTTCACAAAAGTTGAAGATAGATGTTCCAACTTTATCAAAATTACTGTTTGCTAATTCTTATTCTTAGAAGTTGCATGCTTCTGCTTCCTACTTATATAGATTACATTTTTTTCATTTAAATGAAAAGTCATTTTATATTGAATAGTTTTATATTGAATTCAAGTTTCATGGCCTATTAGAGGTCTGGAGGGAGAATTCTCAGGGATACTTCTGGACTAATGAGTGTTTTGCAAAATGTTTTTCTAACACATATTTTTTCTTTTTCTATTTTTTTCTCTTGTGAAAAAAACTTTTGATTTATGGAATTTGGGCCTATATTTGAAAAACAACAGCAGGTATTTTAATTGAACCTAATTTATATATAAAAACCTAATTCTTATGTATCTGATGGGTTTGAAGACTAGATAGTCTCACAATTAAACTGTAGCTGTTTAGGATTTAAGAAGATGTTTTTGGGTCAGTAATGCATGTTAAGGTAGAAAATTATTTAGATATAGAATTCTTAACTTACCAAGATAGGACAGTTTATAGAATATTTTATATAATCACTGCCAAATACAAATATACTGGATTCTTTAGTGCAACCCTTACCTAAATAATTTTCTTAACTGTTCCATAATTTTTCTATTATAAGTCATTTATTATTTTAAGAGGAAGAACCTTCTTATTTAGACAAAATGGGGAAATATAGGAGATCAGTCTGGTGCTGCCTGTTTTCAAATGCAAAATGCTGTATCCCAATATCTACTTGCTTCAAGACAAGCAGATCCTCAAGTATACCAGTTTTTATTGTATAACCTACTTCCTCCAAATTATCCATGATTAGTTGATAAAGATGCCTATAGAAGAGAGAATGTGAAGCAAAACTTTAAAGATGTGTGAGGGGGGTGGGTCTCAGGAAAGAAAAGAGAAGAGCAAGGAGGAGAGAAAGAAGAAAGTTGTCATGTGATAGATGAACCATGAATAAGTGGCTACATCTACAAAACATGCTTCCATACTAATTTTGAAAAATATTTTCTTTTTTTAACACAGTCACAAGAATCCTGACAATAACAATATAATTGAGTGTAAACTTAAACTTCTTACCTTCCAGTTTCCACCTTCCTCAACCAGGAATTACCGGTATCGTCCACTAACATTTTTAACAGATTTAAGTATGTTTATCAAGCCCAAGGCTTGATGAATGCTAACACAGCTGTTTCACAACTGAGAAACATGCCAGTGCAAGAAAGAATTCATGATATTCTGTACTTTCCTCAGAGGATACACTGATGGTTCCATAAGAAAATTTTAGTGGGGCTCCTGAACGTCTCTGGACACCATGGAGGGGGAGAACCTACTCAATTCTACATGGAAGCATACATCTGTTTCTGCTGAGTTTATTTTAAAATTGTACCACTGTGTACATGCATAAAAAAGTTCAATGCACTGTTTATTATATAGAGAAGGTACTTGCAATACACTCCCTTAAGTACCAGATGCTAAGGTCCCCAGCAGTCTGTTATTCTTACAAACAGAAAGATGATTCCCAACAGGCCTAGAACACCAAAAATAATTGATTGGAAAGCAAGTTTGGCAGACTCATGGAGCTGATCAGGTATGTGAGTGATGGGAAATGAGGGAGCCATTGGGACTTCAACAGAGTCAAACTGAGGACAAAAGAGCAGAGAGAGAGAGAGAGAGAGAGAGAGAGAGAGAGAGAGAGAGAGAGAGGGAACTGGTCTGTGGGGCAGTTCTGACAGCCAGAGTCCAGTAGAGCATAGCCACCTTGGAACCCCGGAGACCTACTGAGCATTTGCTCAAAGGGATGGAAGGAGGTGTTCGGTGAATTGCTCCTGAGACCATGGCTCAGATTTCAGCCCAGACCCCTCACAGCTGCCCCTGCAGGAGATGTGTGCTCTATCAGGCAGACATTGCCTCAAACTCCCAGCATTCTAGCTGGACCTTACACACAGTCATCTGACCACAAGCCAGGCATGCCACACCCCATACAATAAAAGGGGGCCCCCTCCCTCTCTCTCTTGCTCCTCACTCTCTTGTTCCCTTCTTCCTCTCTTGTTCTCTTCTTTTTCTCCTGTTCTCTTCTCTTTTCTCTCCCTTCTCTTTTCTCTCTCTCCTTCCTCTCCTTTCCTACTCTCTATTCAACTAGCATTTTTCTTCTTCCTACAATAAAATAACTCGTTCATACATTGCCTCCTTTTTAATTAAGGAGCCGTGCAGCAAGCAGGCCAGGCCACAGGAGGAGAGAGAGAGACCTGGGCCTCAGCATCAGGACCCCTGCCACCCAGGGAGAGAGAGAGCCACAGCAGGCCCGGCCTGGGCCCCATTCTTTTTGGAACCGCACTGGTCAATCTACATGAGCTCATTCAAGGAGGTAAAACTCAATTTCCAATGTGAAGCTTCTCTGAATTTCCTTAAAACAAATATTATTTACACAAACAGATTCTACAAAAACAAATTAAATAATGAGAAACCAAAACAACAGAATTCAATCCAGTTTATCTGCTTGATGGTTAAATCATTTTATATTGAATTCAAGTTTCATGGCCCATTAGAGGTCTGGAGAGAGAATTCTCAGGGATACTTTTGGACTAATGAGTGTTTTGCAAATTGTTTTTATAACACATATTTTTCTTTTTCTATTTTTTCTCTTGTGAAAAGAACCTTTGATTTATGGAATTTGGGCCTATATTTGAGAAACAACAGCAGGTACTTTCATTGAACCTCGTTTATTTTTATTAGTAGAAGATGTTGGTGAGTTTTTTGTCTCTGTGATACATTTTTGACACTGATAAGCAAATGCTGCTATGAATCAAACTATTATAGCCTCCTACACATGTCTTTATACTTCTTTCAGACACCCTCTAACAAATGTTCCCTTGCATTTCCAATAAATTCATGGGCTTCTTCTTGTGATTACAAAAGCCAAAAGCAAAGAGAACTGTCAAGTATGGCACAACTGTTTAGGACAAGGTATGACATGCTTCCTGCCCTTGGATCATCTCCAAAAAATTAATCCTATGACCACTACATATGATGATGTTTGCTGTGGCCCTGAACCTGATCTGCTATCTCTTCTATTTTACTTTCAATCTCTCTTTCTAGGGAATATATATATTTCCCCTATTACTCAGAGGTAATCACAGCATAATAAATGAAACAGATATGGTACTCAAGAATGAGGAATGGAGGTGGTCATGAAGCTGTGGAGAATGAGGAAGAGGTTTTTTGCTTGGCCTTTGTATTTATGATAGAAAGGATCTAAACAACATAAGCACATAGGCCATAAAAGGCTTCATGGCCTTTTGTAGAAATAGTTCATTGACGTACTTGGCTTTGAACTTGGAATTATGAGGAGATATATGTACCTTTCATTCCAGTGACTGCCATATTAATTAGCCAGGGTGACCTTGAGGATATCAAGGAGAGAGAGTTAAAATGGTTTCAAGAAGAAAATATATGCATAGGGAAGAAAAGAATCTAGGAATCTATAGAAAACAAGCAAATAATAGATGGCTTCATCTTATAGGAGAAAGGTTTGCATATGATCTAGAAATAGATAGTGTTAGAAGGAGGATACATAAGGCTATGAAATTGCTAGAATGAGGAAACCAATACTAGAGAACTAAAAGATGATATAAAAAGCTACTATTTTGCTTTCCTTGCTACTTGAAGTATTGTAGATGACAGTGCCTAAAGAGACATTAGAGAAAGCTATCAGGTTTATTTGTATAAATTTAAAAAGTTTCTAAGAAATCATTTTAACCTCAGTAGTCTGTTCCTTTGCTGTTTTTACGTGAAAATAGTTATAAAAGACTGCTGTCTGCTGTACTAGGAAACCAAAAGAGCTGTGCCCAGCTACCGGTGAAGAGGAGGCTGTAAAATCTATAAGGAAGTGTGCTTTTGCTTGGTGATTAGTTTCTGTTTGAAGGAAGTAGGGGTTGGAACTATTGGTCTGGAACTCATAGAATTTATGTAAATTCAAGGATTCCTAAAAATATTATTAATAATGTTCAAAGCCTTGATGATGTAACATTAGTAAACAAAAGACTAGGTTAAGGCTCTCTGGCTAGGAAAAAGCAAAGGAATGAGAAGAAAGAAGGCAGAAGAATAAAGGGGGAGAATGTAAGAGAATGAGAAAGGCAAAGTCAGAAAGGAGAGCAAGGAAGAATGATAAGATCCTCCAGAAAAGAGAATACTTGAACTGACAGCTTGCATCCACTACAAGCATTGAGTCATTATTGAATTATGACTGCTCCCATTCCTATTTTTGCCAGGATTCTCCCCATGCTGAGGCTTGGGGAGTCTGCTGAAAACTAACAAAAAAACTGTCATCTACTCACTCCCATCTTCTCTCCCTTACCCTCTCTAGGAGTAAGAGCCTATAATCCCAGCAGATTCCTTCTTCTTTACCAGGAGCATAGAGAACTAACACAACAATCATTTCTTGGTCTTAGATGGCAAATTCTTGTTGGAAATCAATCTTTTAGTACTCATATAAGGCATATGAAGCAGTTACTTAAAGTTCTATTAGAAAAATAAAGTTACAATGTAGCTAGGAGATACTCCTGCCCTATACTCTTGTAAAGGGTTTGCTTTAGCTAGAGTGGTACATACTTTGTGTCTAAACGTCTGGCTAAAGGAGTTATATTAGTTACTTCTCCCACGGCTTTACAAAATATCGGAGAAAATAACTTCTGAAAGAAAATTCTTATGTTGGGTGACAATTTAAAAATACAGTCCATCATTGCAAAGAAGTCACAAGGAAGGACATTAAGGCAGCTAGTCACATTGAATTTAGTCAGGAGAATAAAAATAATGAGTGCTGATGCTCAGCTCACTTTTTGCTTCAATCTGAGACACTGCCCATCGGATGATGCCATCCACATTACGAGTAAGTCTTCCATGTGCAATTAAATCATTCTGAAAAAGTCCCATGTTTTCAATCATATTCTAAATCACGTCACATTGACAGTGAAGATTAGAGATCACGGGAGCCAACAATTTCTCTGATTTTGTCATCAGTTCGAGGTGGTTTGTCTCTTCAATGAAATAGCTCAATATTCCTACTACTGGAAATCAACACATGACACCTATTGATTGAATTCTCCTCTTGCACTCAGTGTTGTTCTAAGCTCAAGAGGAACAGCAGAATCAAAACAGACAATCCAGGTGCTAATCAGGCTACCTTCTCATGTAAGGATACAAGATACAAACAAATTAATTAATAAACATACGATGGCAGGTGACAACAAATGACATGAAAAAAAATAGTAAAGATCACAGAGAAGAAAATGGAATACAAAAAGAAGCTACAGATCTCTCCTACTTTAAAGTTCCTATGAGGTAAAAATGAAACATGTTAATGTTCAGAAACAATGCAGTGCGAAGAGAAAGTAGAACAGAAGAGGTCAGAGAGAAACAAAATGGTAAGAGAAGGAAAATGTGGAAAGAGAGAGAAAACAGGAAAAGGAAATGGAAAGAGAAGGTGCTGTGTAGCAGTTTCTACCCAGCTAACATTCTACATAAGAGAGAGGATCATGAAAACACTTCAAAAGGCTCAAGAAGTTCCTAAAACTTAGAAGATAACAAAGCACTCCTGCCATGCTATAAGAAGTGAAGATTGCTAGGGAAAGAAATACTGACCTGCTGGGCTTCATATAAGTCATTCAGAGAGGTCTAGGGACGCAGTGGTAGTGAACTGCTGTTCAAACTTTTGTGGCCTTTTCAGTGTTACAGATTCCTTTGAGTCATAATTCTATAAATAGCCTCAATATGCTCATTTGTTTTTCAATTGGGCTTCAGTTGTTTCTCTGGTTTGTGGTCTGTCCCTTATTGAGAGAGAAAGAGGGGTGAGGGAGAGGGGGAGAAAGGGAAAGGGAGATGGAGAGGGAGAGAGAAACAAACGCCTGCCTTGAATGACATTCTAAACAACTAGCACTTGGTTTTCTAAGCAATAGGATGACAGTGGATTGGCTCAGAGTGTGATGATGAAGTTTGCCAGGCAAAACACTGAAGTGAATTCTGCTGGACAGCAAGAATAGGGCTAAACAGAAAATGAAGAAGCTGTTGTGATCATCTCTACTAATGAAACGTCCTAGAACATAGCAGAGTACCCTGCACTGGAGACATGTGTGCCAAATCAGATACACAGAAAGGCTTCCAAAAAGCAATGAAGATGGACTAAATGCAAAGTGAGGGGAGAAGCAGACAAGGAAGTAACTGGCATCTTCCACTAAGTGAGCAAATGGTGCCAGCAACATTCTCCCTGTAAACAAACAAACAAACAACATGAAAGAGATCTCTAGGAATTCATCATAGTTATGTCAAATTCTCTTCAATTCCAACTCTTATAGTTTTTGCACTCTTGCACCTATTATGGTGCCTGAATTTTGGGAGAGGAGACACATTCCAGGTTTAAAAAAATAAAGGCTAAATCAGCCTCTCTTTCTCTCTGTCTCTGTCTCTCTGCCTTTCTCTGTGTGTGTCTCTTTTAAATGAAGTTGAAAAAGAAGCAAGGGATGTCCTACTCACCCTCATTGTCTGGGTACTTTAGATGTGTGAAACCTCCTTCTGAAAGACAAATTGTCCTTCTGGTTAGCACTAACCTTTCAGATATTTCCTCCTTTGACTCCTGTGAAAATTCTAATAATTGAAGATAGTTATTTCAGAAATCTGATATCCAAAGGTAGCAATAGACAGACTGTTAGTGCACAAGCATGAAGGCCTGAGCATTATCCCCTGAGCCATACAAAGAGCTAGATTTGGTGGCATGTAATCACCATCCAAGTGCTGGGGAGGCAGAGACAGTCAAATCCCCTGTCTCAAAAAAACAAATTGCTAGTTACTTAGGAAACTAGCAACTACACATCTACACTATATGCACATGCATTGACACACAGGAATTCACATATATCCACACTCACGCATAAATGCATGCACATACACACACACAAACACACACACACACACACACACACACACACACACACACACACAGACACACACACACACAATTCAAATATGCAGAGAAGACCAAAGCTGAGAACCATGTTCCATTCACCTTCATCTTCATTCTATTCACCATATAATACCTCTTCAGCATCTTCTCCGGATCCTATTAACCTCTGCAGCTAAATCTTATCAGAGTAGCTGTGCCCACAATGCCCTGCAGTATGCTTCTGACTTGGTATTAATTAGAATGTCATTCCTAAAGTGCATCTAAAAGCTAAGATTGTCACTGCTTAGTTCAGGTCCTTCACTTACAGGATGTCTGTGTGATCATACATGCATGTGTCTACTATATTCAGGTGTTGTTAAATCTGTCCATAAAATCTGTCCCCGGGAATCAGGAACAGGGCAGTAGGCACAGCAGCTTGTGATTTGTTTGTTACAAAAGGTGAAGTGAAGATCAAAGGATCAAAAAAGACTGGGCAGGTGAAGAAGCTGTGGGGACGTGGATCTGAAATCAGGCATTGCTGGACTCCGATGCACACAGTTGTTGGCTGCTCTCAAATGTAACCACAACACTTCTCTTCTTTGTTACTAACATACCTCTAAAGCAGTGGTTCTCAGCCTATAGGACATGACCCTTTTGGTGTTAAGTTTGAGGTTGAATGTGAGAAAACTCACTTCAGAGACAAAAGATTAAAAATAAAAGCTTTATTCCCTGTATGCACAGAGAGCCAGCCAGTTCAGGATCTGAACTGGCTCTGTGAAGGAAGATTGTACTACATTTTTATAGAATGAGAACACAAAGTTAGAGGAAGTGGGTTGATGTTACGTTGCCCAATCATATTTGGATAGAAGATGTTAAACAAGGAAGTAAAACATGGTGACTGTTCCTTACCTGGTTTACTTGGTTTGAATGTCCTTGACTCAATTTTTGCAGTCAGGTTCCCTCTTGGACTGTGGTCTGGAATTTAGAATTATAAGGGAAACAAGGAGTGGGCAAGGTGAATGTAGTCAATTTAAGTCAAGACAGGGAATATGGTTTGCTATTTGTTTGCCTTAGCTTAGATAAGCAAATAATGGCAACTTCCCTCTATATCTTTTACTGGTTAACAGACAAAAAAAAAATAAAATAAAAAAGAAAAGAAAAGAAACACCTGAAGAAACTCCTATCCTAATAGGAGTTGGTTCTGGGGCCTGGGGACATGAAGCCATTCATGTTCATGATTTGACCCTTCCAGCAAGATGGAACTTGTTCCTGAAATGGCTGGACTCAGGAAACACCCTCACAACACTGCAGATCACATATCAGAATATCCTTCATATCAGATATTTAAATGATGATTCAGAATGGTAGTAAAATTAGAGTTATAAAGCAGCAACAAAACAATTTTATTATTGACAGTCACCACAAAATGAGGAACTGATTAAAGGTTCAGAGCATTAGGAAAGTTGAGAATCACTGCTCTAAAAGTTATCCCAGGACCAACAACAGAAGTTTCCAGCTGTTCCTTTAAGATTTATGAAAATGCCATGGTCACCTCTGAGGTATGCTGCAAGGAACTTCCTTATAACAAAAACCTGAATATAGATTTGATATTTCAGTTTATAAATTAGCATTATTCTTCCTAAAGACCACATCTGCTTCACTCATGGTCTTCATTCTTGAGTAGGAAAGCACATAAATGCACTGGTTAGAGGATCTCGTGTGAGACTTATCTTAGAGAGACATTACAAAGAACCTACTCACCCTAGGAAGAAAATCAATGACAGACAAAGGTAAATAATTCTGCCAAAATGTCACACTGTCAAACCAGTGAGCTTTTATTGGGATTAAAAACAGGATTATGGGTGAAGGGATACTTACAGATAGCAGAGACAGCACTACAAGAGCTGTATCACAGAAAAAGCCATCGAACACAGGAGATGATGACCCTTGAAAACTGGTCCCCTAGGCTGTATGCAGGACTAGATGTCACCTCAACAGTTAATGAATCTACACTGAGCCACTGACATCACTGTCAGACACACACAGTTGTTTACTCTTTCGATAACCTTGGAGAATGGATCTCAAGAATCCTAGTAGGTTCTATATTTGCCAGAAGTATGAAATTTGTTTAATTCTCGAGTCTGGTGAACTCCCCTATCCTTCACAACAGGGGTGTTTTATTCTGGAGGGAAACAACAGGTCATTGGGTGCCAACATGAAAAGAAAAAGTATGGTTTTGAATAAAATGTGCCTTTCACCCCAGGCCCTTTTCCTTGCTAAAAGCCATTAGACTACATTCCTAAAGCTAGCCCCATAGGTCCATTCCCTTATTTGACCACTTCCTTTTGCTGTGGCTGACTACTAGTCTTGAGTTATCAAAGTACTGAAGACCTGTAGTCAAATGCCCACTTTTGGCTACCCTACTTAACATGTCTAATCAAAATAAAACATCTCTCCTTAACATGGGGATTCTTCTTTCACCATTCATTAACTACCATTTTCCTATGTGTTATATCTGTCCCCTCTCTATCCAGGGGCAGTTCTTTGTCTTCTGGAACCAATATTGCCCCCAACCCCAGACTCTTGCTCCTTTTACCCTCTACCTCCTGACTTTGGCATTTATTCCCTGCCCTTTTCCACTCTGGTGCAAATAAAAGTCCCTCATGATTAGAACTTCATCTTCTGGCTTCTTGTGTCGAATACTGGTTACATCAATAGTTCTCACAGCATAGTTGTGGTCATTCCCAAGGCTACAGGTCAAAAGGATGTCTTTGTGCCCTTAGCACAGATACAAGGCCCACTGAGCCCCAGCCCCTTTCTGTGTCTCTTGCCATGCTCAGATCACTTCAATTTGCCTTTCAGGTTTCCTACACCTTTCCTGAATATTGATTCTCCTGTACCTTAGAATTAAAGAGTCCTGGGCTCCCATTTGCCAGGACTTACCTCATGACTCAGCCATAGAACCTTCTACAACCTCCTTGTCTCTCAGTTCTTTTGACTCTTCATATTCTAACTTCCTGGGTATGTTGGAGAAATCAGCTTTTGTCTATATCTTCCTCTATTCTCTACTTCCTCTATTCTACCTATAAACATTGATTTGTTATCTTTCCAATGAGTCATTTTATTAATCTATATTAATTATAGAAATGACACTGTTTCTTTATGACATTTTCACATGCGTATATAATGCACTATGACCTGGTCAACCACTATCTTCTGCAGTCAGCATGATCTTATTCATCATTGATGAACAAAATATATATGCCTATGACATTTTCTTTTTCATTTATAAGTTGATAAGCACCTTGGCTAATTTTATAACTTCACAATTATGAATAATTCTTCTCAAATTCCTGGTCCAAGAGGGACCCACCGAGAGCCCTCAGGACACAGGAACTAAGGAGTGGCCTGGGAGAGGATCCTTCTGGTTTCCAACTAGGCGTGGGGCTGATCCTGTACCATATATCTAAGTACCCAGATCCTGCCGGGAGAGAGTAGGTCTCCCAAGAATGCTAATACACATGACAGCACAGGTGAGACTACCATTTCTGTTCAAATTTCTGTCCAAGGGAGAGCTTCTGAGAAACATTTAAACAGTCACATAACTACTAAAGAAATAGAAGCAGCCATTAAAATTCTCCTAACCAAAAATGGCCCAGGACTAGATGGGTTTAGTGCAGAATTCTATCAGATCTTCAAAGAAGATCTATTACCAATACTCTTCAAACTATTCCACAAAACAGAAACAGAAGGAACACAGCTTAATTCATTCTATGTAGACATACATAGTTACACTGACACCAAAACAACACAAAAGAGAAAGAGAACATCAAACCAATTTCCCTGTATGAATATTGCTGCCAGATATTCAATAAAATTCTTGCAAACAGAATCTGAGAACACATCAAAGCAATCATTCACCACAATCAAGTAGGCTTCATCCCAAAGATACAAGAATGGTTCAATAGACAGAAATCCATCAATGCAGTCTCTTACATAAACAAACTCAAAGAAAAAAATAGTAAAAGAAATGTATAGCAAACCAGTAACCAACATCAAACTAAATATAGAGAAAAATTGAAGCAATTCCAATAAAACCAGGGACTAGACAAGGCTGCCCATTCCCATCTATCTATTCATTATAGTACTTAAAGTTCTTAGCTAGAGCCATTAGACAGCAAAAAGAGGTCAAAGGGATACAAATTGCAAAGGAAGAAGTCAAAATATCACTATTTGGAGATGATTTGATAGTATAATTAAGTGACCCCAAAAATTCCACCAGAGAACACTTAAACTTCATAAACAACTTCAGCAAATGGGCTGGATATAAAATTAACTCAAGCAAATCAGTGGCCTTCCTTTACTCAAAAGATAATCAGGGTGAGAAAGAAATTAGGGAATCAACACTCTTCATAATAATGTCAAAATAATATAAAATATCTTCATGTGACTCTAACCAAACAAGTAGAGGACTTGAACAACAAAAACTTCAAGTCTCTTAAGAAAGAAATCAAAGAAGACCTCAGAAGATGGAAAGATCTCCCATGTTCATGGATTCGCAGGATTAATATAGTAAAAATGGCCATTTTACCAAAAGCAATCTACAGATTCAATGCATTCCCCATCAAAATACCAACTCAATTCTTCATAGAGTTAGAAAGAACAATTCCCAAATTCATTTGGAATAACAATAAACCCAGAATAGCAAAAACTATTCTCAACAATAAAAGAACTTCTGGAGGAATCATCATCCCAGACGTCAAGATGTACTACAGAGTAATACAAAAATTATAGGGTATTGGTACAGTGACAGGCAGATAGATTAATGGAATAGAATTGAAGGCCCAGAAAGGAACACACATACCTATGGTCACTTGATCTTTGACAAAGGATCTAAAACCATCCAGTGGAAAAAATACAGCATTTTAACAAATGGTGCTGGTTCAACTGACAGTCTGAATATAGAAGAATGCAAATTGATCCATTCTTATCTCCCTGTACAAAGCTCACGTCCAAGTGGATCAAAGAACTCCAAATAAAACCAGATAAACTGAATCCAATACAAAAGAAAGTTGGTAAAAGTCTTAAACACATGGGCACAGGGGAAATTTTCCTGAACAGAACAACAAGTGCTTATGCTCTAAGATCTAGAATTGAAAACTGCAGAGCTTCTGTAAGGGAAAGCACACAGTCAATAGGACAAAACAGATTGGGAAAAGATCTTTACCAATCCTATAACTGATAGAGGGCTAATATCCTACATATACAAAGAACTCAAGAAGTTATACTCCAGAGATCCAAATAACCCAATTAAAAATGGGGTAGAGAGCTAAGCAAAGAATTCTCAATTGAAGAATATAGAATGGGTGAAAAACAGCCAAAGAAATGTTTATCATCCTTCTTCATCAGGGAAATGCAAATAAAAAAAAAAAAAAAAAAAAAAAAGAAATTTCGCCTTCAACCAGTCAAAGTGGCTAAGGTCAAATTCTCAAGTAAGAGCAGATGCTGGTGAGGTTAGAGAGAAAGAGGAACACTCTTCCATTGATGGTTAGATTGTAAGTTGGTTCAACCACTCTGGAAATCAGTCTGTCAGCATAGAAATAATACTATATGAGGACCCAGCTATACAACTCCTGGGCATATACCCAAAAAATGCTCTAACATTTAATAAGGACACATTCTTTACTATGTTCATAGCAGCCATATCAATACTAGCTAGAAGCTGGAAAGAAACCAGATGTACTTCAACAGAGGAATGGATAGAGAAAATATGGTACATTTACACAATGGAATACTAATCATCAATTAAAAACAATGACTTCATGAAATTAGCAGCAAATTGATGGACCTAGAAAATATCATCCTGAGTGAGGTAATTCAGTTACAAAAGAACACACATGGTATGTACTCATTGATAAGTGGATATTAAGCAAAGAGCATGTAATACCCATGATACAACTCATGGACCACATGAAGCTCAAGAGAAATGAAGACTAAATTGTGGATGCTTCTGTCCTACTTAGAAGGGGGAACAAAATAATCAAGGGAAGAAGGGAATGGGAAGGACTTGGGAGGAAGAGATGAGGGGGACAGGAAAAAGAAGGGAAGAATCAGGTATGGGAGGAGATAGAGGTGCAGAGAGGGTCAGGAAATTGAAGATATGTGTTTGGTAATGGTGGATGGGGAATTGTGAATAATAACCAGAAAGTCCCAGATGATAGGAAATCAAGAGCCTCCCAGGACCTTAAAGAGATGACATTAGCTGAAACAACCCACAATAAGAAGGGAGAATCTGTTGAGACTATAGCCAGTGGTTAGGCATGGTCCCAAAGTTGAGAAATGGCCCTACCCACCCATATGAAAAATCTTAACCCAGAATTGCTCCTGTCTAAGGGAAATTCATGGACAAAGAGTAGAGAAGAGACTGAAGGAAAGGCCATCAAGAGACTGTCCCAACTGGGAATCCATCCTACATGCAAACATCAAATCCAGACACTATTGTGGATGCCAAGAAATGCTAGCTGACAGGAGCCTGATACAACTGTCTTCTGAGAGGCTCTGCCAGATCCTGACCAATACAGAAGCCAATCATTGGAGTGAGCACAGGGACCCCAATGGAGGAGTTAGGGAAAGAACTGAAGGATCTGAAGGGGCCTTATGTAGAATCAATGGGAGTGGAGGCCCTTAGTCCTGTGAAAGCTTGATGTCCAGTGTAGAGGAATGTTAGGGCAGCATGGCAGGATTGGGTAGGTAGGTGGGGAAGCCCCCTCATAGAAGCAGTCTAAGGGGCAATGAGGTAGCAGATTTGCAAAGCAGAAACCTGGAAAGGGGATAACATTTGAAATGTAAATAAAATATCAAATGAATAAATAAATGAATAAATAAATAAATAAATAAATAAATAAATAAATAAGGGCTGGAGAGATGGCTCCATGGTTAAGAGCACCGACTGCTCTTCCAAGGGTCCTGAGTTCAAATCTCATCATCCATATGTTGGCTCACAACCATCTGCTGTAAGATCTGATGCCCTCTTCTGGTATCTTTGAAAACAGCTACAGTGTACTTAGATAGAATAATAAATGAACCTTTAAAAATAAATAAATAAATAAATAAATAAATAAATAAATAATATTGTGAGTGACTCTGAGGAATGACAGCTGATGTTATTCTCTGATGTTATTCTCTTACATGTATGTGTGAATATATTTAAAGATTCATGTACACCTACAGACCTGCACAGAGAGAGAGACAGAGACTGACATAGATTGATATAGAAAGAGAATGACAGACAGACAGACAGAAAAAGAAAGTCATCTCTTTGTAAAATACTGGTTTCCAGCATTACTCTGGAACAGACACATACTTCCTCCTCTTTTGTTGTCTACTGCTTTGTTTTAGCAAGAGTTCTCTTGGGACATTGAGTACACTAACATGAAAAATTCATAGTTTCATTTATGTAGCAAGCAGCTTCCTAAAAACTGTATGTGAATCACCTTTTTTTTTTTTCAAAGTGAGTCTTATTTCCCTACTGACTGTGGCTTTCTGCTCATAGATTATTTCCTTTGTTCCACAGCTTATCTTTAATTGGCAGCAGCAGCTCCACATCTCTACCCTTCCCATGAGATTCATCAATCAATCTTCAGAATTTCCATCTGGAGTCTTTATGTGTAAGACATTGTTGATGATCAGCAAAGAGAATAGGGAATACACTGAAGTCACCAGGGGAAGCTGCTATCTGAAAATTTTACAAAGCCATGTGAATAGCCATACTTATATTTATATCTTTTGTAAATTCAGATTTTACTCTTCACATTTTTCCCAAACAGCTGTTTGTGTGCTCTGGGTTACCATAGAAATAGAAAGGCATAAAAAGATATTTAGAATGTAAGGACATCTATACATCTTGAATAAAAACAATTGTTATTGTTGGGAACAATAATGGAGACTTCATCGTGTGCTATTAGTAAATGGACAGGGGGAGATTCAAATAACACACCAATCTCCACTCCAGGCAAACTAAGAGCAAACTAAGGAAAGGTTAATAATATTCTATAAAAATAAATCTGGAACAACATAATTTTCTTTTATGACTGGAAAACTGTATGATTTCCATGTCTACTGTCAATATCTCTGTGATCAGAAAATTTTCCATTCCTCTGTTAATGTTATCTATGGCACTAAACTGGGTTTATGACCTTCCTCACCAGGAGCTACCCAGATTCTGAAGAAAACATTTGAGCTTTGTAAGCTGCTCATTGTTATTGGTCCACCCAGGGGACACTGAGCATCTTAGAGAAGACTACGAAGTACCAATGGGTAAAAGTTGGTGACAGCAAAGAAGGCATATTTGAAAGGTTTTGTATATTTGCAAGCACCAGAAATGGACTCAAGGTCCCTTATTAGGACACAAGAGAATGGAATTTGCAATGAAAAGTATTTACAGTTTTAATCTATTGAGTTCAAGAGCAAAGGTAAAATGTCCCCAGGAATGTTACAGGCAGCAGGGAGGAACTTCTGTATCATACCAGACACTTAGCTGTCATTTCCTTGTTGCACCTATACCTCTACTCTTCCTCAGAAGTCTGGCCTTCCCTTTACCCAGCATATGCACACCAACATCCTCAAAGTTTACATTTTAGCCTCACACTACATAGAGAGATGGTGACTCACTCTTGGCCAAATGCCAAATTCCAGTAAATGATGAGCTTTAGCACAGTTTGTTACAGACGAGTGCTATTTACACTGTACTGGGGCTCAGAGTGTCATTACAAAATACCATCGACTACATAGGTTAGAAAGCAGGCACTTAGAAATGGTACCAGCAAGGTAAGTAAAAAATTAACATTCTCCTCTCTTTCTCCATGTGTCCAGATATGGCCTTTCCTATATAAACATATTAGAAAGAGAAAAAGAAAACCCACTTGTACCTCTCTCTATAATAACATCAACATTTCCTGCCTTTATGACCCTAGCTAAACTATTGATAATCAGGAAAGACAGAAGCCATGAACCCTGTCAAAATTAGTCCAAAATAAAGAGATAGTATAGTGGATAATGTAGCAACCTGCCTAGGTTTCACAATGGCTCCCTAAATACACATACACATTCTAATCTCAATATCAGTGTATACAACACTACACGAACCATGTCTTCGCAGATTAATTAGATATGTCTAGGAAAGGTCAAACTGTATTTATGGTGAACCCAGAATCCCATGGCTAGTATCTATATGAAAAAAGTGGGGATGGTGAACCTGGGATAGGTGGGATATTTTTCAGTCCATTAGGAAACCTGATAACAAAAAATAAGATGGCCACTAGCATGTGAAAATAGCTGTACAAATTATATTTCAACCTTCACACACACAAACACACATGTCCCCACCAACCTTAAAATCTCAATTTCATCAACTCAAGATTCTTAATATGGTGTATTTGAACTTTCTTCTGAATAAAGTCAAGATTAATTACAGCTCTCTTTGACTTTAATATATCTTTTTGTGGACAGTAAAAAACATTATACTTCAGTCTCCTCACACAAACATGGGAACCTCTTCTCTATCTATCTATCTATCTATCTATCTATCTATCTATCTATCTATCTCTCTTTCTCTCTCTTTCTCTCTCCCTCTGTCTCACATACACACACACACACACACACACAGAGAGAGAGAGAGAGAGAGAGAGAGAGAGAGAGAGAGAGAGAGAGAGAGAGAGAGAGAGAAAGAGAAGAAAAGAGAGAGATAAAACAGACTCTCACAGCAAAGAGGAAAGTAGATCAGGATAGAGGTGTCAGTTAGAAACAGTAACCAAAGCAAAACAAAAACTACAGGGAAAGAAGAGTAATATGGAGGATGGAGAGATATTCTGAGATTAAGAGCACTGTTGCTCTCATAGAAGACCCAGCTTCTGTTCTCAGCTTTCACATGTGGCTCAGATTCATTCATACTTCCAACTCTATAGGATCTGATGCCCTACTTTTCCTTATATGGGCATTAGGCATGCACATGGTAAATATATGCACGTTCAAGCAAAATATTGATAAACATAAAATTACTTATTATTTAATTTCTTTGAAACAAGAATAATAAGGGCAGTACCTAGGACAGATATTCTATTTCCTCTCAAGTTCAGCAGTACTCAAGGAAAAGAGTAAATCATGACTTATTGGAAGTAAGTATACTGGGTTTTGTTTCATGTTACTTATATAAACACCCATATGTATGTGAGTGCATTCTTGTCAAGGTCAAAAGCCAACATCAGGAATATTCCTCAATCACTCTTCACTGTGTGTTTGTTTTTAAGCTTGAGAAGAACTTGTTAGACTTTACAAGCAAAACCCCATGGCAAGCAAGCTGTACTCATCTCAGTCTTGAAGACATATATATTCACGCACATAAATATGCACATGAACATGCACATACACATACATATAGACATAAACAATAGCAGTAGAGCTATTTGCAAGAAATAGTTGTTAGGGAAAGAGTGTTTTTTTTTTCTTCTCCCCCTACAACTTTTGAAACTGTTCATATAACTGTTTTTAGAAGGAATATTGTAAGAACATCTAGCCATGGTCTAGTTCTCCTTTCCTTTGTTCATCCAACTTATTTTACCTTGAGAGCTCTAAATCTAGAATGTCTCTGGGGCTATTATCCTTATACTTTCTTTATTAATTAATTCCAACTTCATCTTCAATGTTTAGGATTTTTCACATTATCTTTGCCCATACCTTAAGTCCTCTGAGAACAACATTTGTTTTCTCTTCACATCATCCAGACGAAAGCCAAGCCTGGGAAAACTAGGCCAGGTCCCTTTTCATTCCTATGTCCTACTACAGAAAACAACTAATGTACCTACCACTACATGTTCCGACCCACATCTTCAAGATCCAAGAGAACCCATGTCTCTGACAAGAAATTCCATGCCATTCTATGGTAGATTTTTGTTTTATGGTTCTGTGGCTTTTCCAAATGTTACTTTTGTTGTCCTTTTGTCTCCACCATGAGCACCCTCCTCAGTCATAAAATAATCTTGCCTTCTACATCAGAGAGAAAACAGCTGCTATGAGACAAGAAATGTATACAATCAAAGCCATATTTCTTGCTCCAATTGTGTCTATCCATCTCAACCTCTTTCATTCACACACGGGATCTAAGCTATCCTAACTCTCCTACCATCTGCTTTTGGGGTCTTGTCCACACAATCTCTTGGTATCATTTCTCTCTTTTCTTATATTCATGAACCTTTTGTGGATTGATGTATCTGCTCATTCCAAGCTGAGCTGGACTAGCCACTGCTGAACCACATCAATTCCCTTTTCAGGCAAGGAGGAATGTCAGCCCTTTATCTTCTGTTCTGTCTGAGCCCCCGAAATCTAAGTCTGACGCGTACCTTTCTCCATAAACATGCTTTTTTGACAACTTTGATGACATTCCATGGACTTTTCCATAATGGACCTTTCCATAGACTGAACTCTAGCCTTCCTTCCTTCTTTTCATTTTCAGGATCAGACCATTCTGGCTCTTTTTCCTAAATACAAATCTAATTATATTTCCATTTCAGGAAATATCAGACTTATGAAATGAAGAGATTATATTTCAAGGGTACTGTCCTTCATGGAAAAGAATGTTGTAGGAATCTGGGGCATCTTGATGCACTGTACTCATAATTAAAAAACAGAAAGGTAAATGCTAGATTTCTCTTTCTGATTCAATCTAGGACACTAACCTATGTAATATTTCTATCCGTGGCCAGTGCATTTTACATTAATGATACTAACCTAGAAATTTCCTCCCACACATGTCCAGAGGCTTGATTCCATGGCAATTTAAAATCTTATCAGGTTGAAAGCCAAAGCTAAACTTTATATATACTCACCCCTCATGCGCCTTTTGTTCCAAACTTATAAAGAGACATTCAATTTTCTCTCTGTGATCTATTACATAGGATACAACTAGCTCCACTTGTAACTATCACCTCATGCAACAGAGATAAACAGAACAACTTCTGAGGCTTGTGAGGCAGGAACCATGCTGTATTCATTTATGTAGCTCTCTATGGTGTTAGCATGCCTTCTAGGCTCTGCCCCACAGTTACTTGATAGCAGACAGGTATTCCTGGCTTACTATAAGGAGGGCTATTTGCCTCCCTCCTAGATCTTCTCTCTGATTCCCTTTAACTCTTTTATCGCTCTCTCTGCTTTTCTGTTTCCATCTTCTATATCTTTGTGTTCCTGGCTAGGCTTCTCTCTCTCTCTCTCTCTCTCTCTCTCTCTCTCTCTCTCTCTCTCTTTCTCAACACCTTTTTCAACCTTTTCCACACCCTAAATAAACTCTATTCTATACTATGCACATTGTATTGCTGGTACCTGACGGGAGAGGAATGACTTAGCATGGGCCCACTGAGGTTCCCCTCCTACCTCATCATAATTGTCTCTACAAGCATAACGTGCTCTCCTACTTTTTTTTTTAAATAAAATACAACATTGGTTCCTATATGCTGATTTAGAAACTTACAGGTTGTCATTCCCCACAGTCACATGGAATTCCAACCATATTAGATTGCTTGATAAAAACACTGGCAAATTGGTAAACTTCTTCATCTCACTGGTCAGTATAAAAGCACCCTTGTCCCAAAGGGAGAGCTGATGAGCTTCCAGCCACATTGTGTTATCCTGAGGTATTGGGTATACACAGTCTTTATGACTGGCTTCCTCCCTTACTCCTCGTTCTAGGACGTTTTCCCTTAGGTGAGATTTGCTCCTCTCTCTACTGAGTTGGTTTCTTTCTTGCTGCTGTAAAATCTCAGGCCTTGGTAAACTGTTCTCCTGCAGTTTCTTAGGGCACTGGATCAGAGCTCAGCCACATTTTATCACATGATGATGTGATAAGTTGGTCTGGCTGCCACCCTTTCTAGCTATCATATTTGTCTTTGGGAAGGTGGAATGGACAGATCGCTAGCTTCTACTTATTCAATGGGTATTTCATCTTAAACCATGTCTCCAGGCTCCTTACTAGTACAACTCAGGTCTAATTCACAGGCTAAATTTGGCCCCATTATCCACAGAACTATAACTCTAAATGGTTACTTATTGGCACTTTAAAAAAAGAAAAGAAAAGAAAAGAAAAGAAAAGAAAAGAAAAGAAAAGAAAAAAACTTCTACAACTCACCAGTGATCCATAGGCTTTGCCCTCCCTCTTATTCTCTCACAGCTTACTCTCTCTACTCTTGTTTCTCCACTTCCTTTACTCTCATGATGATGTTGTACTTTTGGTCTCTCACTTTTTGCTCCTGCCCTACCAGACATCATAGCTGCCAAGCTAGATGACTAGATTTTCAGCACCAAGGACAGTACTCACTCACCTCACTTCACTTTCATGTCTGCTATCACCTGCCCATCAGGCTCCTGCATTGCCCTTTAGCCCATAACCACTCCATGTCATGGGTCGAGTAAGGTCCCAGGAATGCCCACTCATTTACTCATTCACTCTCTGCCCCTGACCAGTACTCTGCTCTCCCTAGTATGCACTTCTGCCCTCTTGCAGCCACCCTCTGCCACTAAGTAACACAGTGGACTGCTTAGATTCATTTTTATGTTTGTCTCTCTCAAGCTTTGTCTGTTCCATACTAAGATACACAAAGAAAGCACCTGACTTTTTTCCAGGCAAAGCTGTAGCTTCAGTGCAATCTTGTTTAGGGGTAGTGCAAGATTGTCTACTAACTTTCTCTTTATTTGCTAGATACATTCTAAAACAAATGATTAAACAAACACAGGTTGTTTAGCTCAGATATGTGTAATAAATACTGGCTCTTATGGTATGATAACCACTAAGAAACACTCCTTTGTTCTTTTGCCTGCTGCCAGGGCTTGGCCTATACTATGGACAAACAGTAGATATTCAGAGAGATAAATGTCTCATATTGCCTAAGTGAGTCATTTCTCCTACATTCTTTCTCCACTGGAAAAAGTTTCTAATCTCCTGAGCCTGACAGCCAGACTGACTCCGCCCCAGTTGTAAAGAAGGCCACAAGGACCTATAAACTGTTTAGGTATTGGGCTTCACTAACAAGTATTTATAATTCTAATTAATAAATGACACCTGTATTAAAATTTATTCTTCACAGATTTCTGACTACATTGTCAGCTAAGGTAACTATGATTTGACATTGAGAAAACAGACCTAGCTCCTTACCCTAAAGTGACACACCACCTTATTAGCCCACTAGTCAATCTGTTAACTAATTAAGACTACAATATCTCTTATCAAAGACAGACAAGTTTCCCTTGCTCACAGGCTTCAGAATAAAGGATACAAAAGATCATATGTAACCTTTTACAGATGTAATTTTCTGTTGCTTCCAAATCTAAACTCAGTTTTCAGTGACTAAATGTTTCATATTTCCTCCCCTAGTTATACCACTGTCCTAACATTAATCAATAGAGTGTTTATAAATTAGCCTAACTCTAATATGATCAACCTTTAATAATCATAAGTTTAAATTTTAAGTTTCTTTTGGTTGTTCTTTAACTATAGACTTAAGGTCTTTCTCATGCTAAATTATATGATCAACTATCATACTCACAATGTCAAAGTTTTGAGTTTTCTGTAATTGTCTTTTATATATAAACTTTAAAATATTTCTGAGTTTACCATATATATATATATATCCAGTCTCCTAGATATTAGAAAAAAGTCTTTCTTACTTTTTCTGTTCCATGAAGTTTTTTGATTCCCAAGTTCACATTAAAGTTCATGTTAACAAATATCTTGTAAATTTATAAGCTCCAGGAAACCCACTCAGATTCACCTTTCATATACCAAACAGATTCCATCCACATAAGTACACCGGGCAATCAATAGCCTAAGTTTCTTGCCCTTACCTATTCCAGAGAGTAGGATTCTTCTCCTGTACCCTGGTATTGGGACTTCCCTCACACCAACCACCAAAACTTCAAGGTTTCAAATGTATACCTAAGACAATATTTTTTCTCCTAAATGTACTTAACTTTATTCTCTCTCTCTCTCTCTCTCTCTCTCTCTCTCTCTCTCTCTCTCTCTCTCTCTCTCTCACACACACACACACACACACACACACACACACACACACACAGTTACTATATGCAGTTTCTCAGCCTTAGAGAAACTCAGATGCGTGAGCTACTACTGAAAATTAACTTAGACTTAAGACAGGTAACTGTTTTATTATAGAAGAGCAAACCTAAATATCTCACAAGACCAAGTCTTGCCCCCCACTGATGCTCTTCCCCCTTGGTTTATCTCAAGAATGAATCAAGAAAGAACCACTAGGGTTGGCACCCAGTTCTCCAAGCTGCAGAGCAAGATACAAGACAGTAAGAATATTTACTGTTCTTGTAGTGTATGTTCCCAGGTGGATCGTGAGCTGTGCCTTCTTTCCTGTAATGACTCGAGCCACCCAGAACATGAACAATTCCTGGCAACAGATGGCAGGCGTAAAAAGTCACAGTGTCATTCTAAAGCACTGACAGGTGGCACAGAAATGGACTCCTTTGCCCCATTAAAAAGACAAGCTTTCTCAGAGATGCAGCAAATGGATAGAAACAATGCAGAGACATGGCTTTTCCCTTGAGATAAAAATCTTCCAATGTGACTTCCAGTAACTTCATCTGTACCACTGGAGGTATGTTTAAAACACTGAAGGGTTTTCATCATCCTTTGAGATTACACTAAATCATTCACATAGCTTCTAATTCCCAACTATAACTGTTGTGCCCCATGTAAGACAGTGACCCAAAGATGTCTCACCCACTTCCGGGTGACAGTTTCTCATTTGGCTTCCATGCCTTCCTTAGCACACCTGTTTTTGAAATTTCGTAGTTTCACAATAGCCTATAAACACCTGTGCCACTTATAGCTCCATAATCCATGAGTTTTTTTGAAGAAAAGTTACGTCTTATTCAACTGTGTCTTTCCCTAATGTCCAATGAAATACCTGGGTCGCTTCAGGAGGCTTGGCAGGTAGGATAAGAGAAGCCTTAAGAATGCTTTGACTTCAGTTGTTCTATCTGTTCACCTCTCTGGACTCCATTCTTGAAAAGTAAAATATACACTGAAAGATAATTTCAACAATTAAAATGAATGCTGCTGGTTCAACTGGCAGTTACCATGTAGAAGGATGCACATCAATCCATTCTTATTTCTTTGTACAAAGCCAAAGTCCAAGTGGATCAAGGACCTCCACACAAAACCAGATACACTGAAACTAACAGAAAAGAAAGTAGTGAAGAGCCTTGAGGACATAGACACAGGGGAAAATTTCCTGAACAGAGCACCAATAGCTTATGCTCTAAGATCAAGAATTGACAAATGGGACCCCACAAAATTGCAAAGCTTCTGTAAGGCAAAGGACACTGTCAATTGGACAAAACAGCAACCAACAGCTTGGGAAAAGATCTTTACCAACCCTACATCTGACAGAGGGCTAATATCCAATATATGCAAAGAACTCAAGAAGTTAGAGTCCAGAGAACCAAATAAGCCTATTAAAAGTGGGGTACAGAGCTAAACAAGGAATTCTCAACTGAGGAATATAGAACATCTGAGAAGCAGCTAAAGAAATATTCACCATCCTTCATCATCAGGAAAATGCAAATCAAAACAACACTTAGATTCCACCTCATACCAGTCAGAATGGTTAAGCTCAAAATTTAGGTAACAGCAGATGCTGGTGAGGATGGGGAAAAAAGAGAAACACTCCTCTATTGCTGGTGGGATTGCAAGCTGGAACAGCCACTCTGGGAATCAGTTTGAAGATTCTTCAGAAAATTGGACATAGTACTAACTGAGTACCTACAATACCACTCCTGGGCATATACCAAGAAGATGCTTCAATATATAGTAAGGACACATGCTCAACTATGTTCATAACAGCCTTATTTATAATAGTAAGAAGCCTGAAAGAACCCAGATGTCTCTCAACAGAGGAATGGATTGGATGGAACTAGAAAATATTATCCTGAGTGAGGTAATCCAATCACAAAAGAAGACACATGGTATTCACTCACTGATAAGTGGATATTAGTCCAGAAGCTCGAAATACCCAAGATACAATTCACAGACCAGGTTAAGCTCAAGAAGGAACACTAAAGTGTGGATACTTCAGTTGGCCTTAGAAGGGGGAACAAAATACCCATGAGAGGAATTACAGGGACAAACTGTGGAGCAGAGACTTAAGGAAAGGTCATCCAGAGACTACCCACCTTGGGGATCCAAGCTATATACAGTCACCAATCTCAGACTCTATTATGGATGCCACAAAGTACTTGCTGACAGGAGCCTAATATAGCTGTGTCCTGAGGAGCTCTATCAGTGCCTCACAAATACAGAGGTAGATGCTGTCAGCCAATCATTGGACTGAGCACAGGGTCGCCAATGGAGGAACTAGAGGAAGGACCCAAAGAAGGTGAAGGAGTTTGCAGCCTCATAGGAGGAACAACAATATGAACCAACCAGTACCCCCAGAGCTCTCTGGGACTAAACCACCAACCAAAGAGTACACATGGAGGGACCCGTGGCTCCAGATGCTTATGTAGCAGAGGATGGCCTTGTCAGCCATCAATGGGAGGGGAGAACCTTGGTCCTGTGAAGGCTTGATGCCCCAGTGTAGGGGAATGCCAGGGCCAGGAAGCAGGAGAGGGTGGGTTTGTGAGCAGGTGGAGTCGGGATTTGGAGGGGTTTGGAGGGGCAACTAGGAAAAGGGATAACATTTGAAATATAAGTAAATGAAATATCTTATAAAACAAAACAAAATAATTTTAAAAAATTAGTTTCAAAAGCACATAATTTTCAGCAAATTCTCAATGTGCAATAAAAGTCGGCATGGGTAGAATGGCATCTAGAGACTAACCCCATATACTATCTGTGCTGAATAATTATAATTATTAATTTTATACAACCTAGAATCACTCTCTAAATCAAGTTGACCCAGAGCCATGACGGTGAGTTGTTGCTTTGGGTTTCATTGTTAGAAGGCCCAGAATACCACAGAAGGCAATGCCATTCCTAGGGTGGAGTATAATTGAAGACTATGTAAGACAGAAGAAAGCTTGAAAACAAGCAAACCGACCTCTATGCGCCGTCCCCACTCTCTCTGTCTCCTCTGAACTGTAGATGTGATATGATTAACTCTTTTGAGAGCCTGACTGGCTTTCCGGGAAGGTGATGAATTGTAACATTGGCAAGTATGAGCCAGGCAGTGGTGGCGCACGCCTTTAATCCCAGCACTTGGGAGGCAGAGGCAGGTGG
>JADRCD010198797.1:36719-56764 GCA_019843815.1 Montemys delectorum | reverse complement strand
ACACACACACACACACACACACACACTCACTCATTTAGCATATTAAATAACTGTCATTGAGAATGTAAAAAATGTAAACAAAGAAAAGAACTTTAGAAAACTCAAATTCATGTTATAACACTATTAATTACAACTTCTGTTCTGATTTTTTTTCTCTAAGGTTTTTCTGAACCCCAGCCTCAGTATATTCTTACTGCTGATTAACAGCTATTTCAGTAAATTCTAATTGTGTTCATTTACCTCCAAAGGCTAGGACACCTTTGGGTTCTATATAGAGTACTATATACTATCCGATGTATTCTAATCCTTGCATAGTTTGAAGTAAGTGGAGGAAGTTTTTTATTTCATGCTACATTAAAGAACCAGACATTTACTTCACAGAATTAGTTAGGACTTTGCATTTGTTTATGAAGACGTCCAAATAAACTTAATAGAGAAGCAAAAAGTTGATTCAGTTTTAGATAGTAAAAGTTCAAACCACTATTAATCAGTTAATCAAACAGACCACCTTTTCTCTGATTTCCCACCACCAGAATGTCTAGCAAATGTTGTTTCATCAGTTGTTGATTTACAAAGTTACATTATCCATATTAAAATCCTACATATAGGGCTGGGGAAAAAGCTCAGTGGTAGGTCGCTCCCCTAGTGTATACAAGGCTCTCGACTCAATACAACAGGGTGGAAAGAAGGAAAAGGGAAGAGGAGACCAGCCAGTCAACACTTAGAAATGAGTTAAAAACTCTATACCAAATACATGCTCATTAAGTTTGTGCACCAGTGAATTATGCTTTGATGATTTAGAAGCAAGACAGGAACTTGGTCATATGTACTGGTATTTTACCGTGGAACTCCTGACTGAACTCTCAGTCAGAATCGGACAACACCATCTGACTTGCTTATTCTGCTAACTGGCAAAACCAACTAGTCCTTCATTCCTACCAATATTTTGAACTTTCTACTGTTTAACTGAAAAACTTCATAACAGCAAAAAGCAAATGTCAGAGGGTAAAGAGCCACACTTTGTGCTTCATTTAAAGATACAAAAGAAGGCCATCTTGTTTGAAACTTGCAACTCTTCTGGTTTAACACCAACAGATTTGCTCCTATTTACAAAGCCCATTGACACTGTAGTACTGGAGGAGAAAATGACACAGCCGTAAGCCTGCCTTTGTCTTTCCCAAGGTACCCTGTCAGAAACAAGCTCATTTATTTAAAATGAAACAAAAGGCTTCCACGGTCACTACAATAAAAAGCAAAACTAATGAGCACCGTGTGTGAGGCACGAGGAAAGAGGTTCTATTACATACATGCACTTTAAAATTACTTCCTTCTTGGACAATATTAATATTGAGACTATAACTGTGAATACTAATATATGCAAAGCAATGTCAAACTTCGTTCCAGGCTTTGCTTGCCAACAGTACTCAAAATGCTTAACTGGCACTTCCTGACTGCTATGACTACGAATTGTAAAAAGCTTGTTCCAGTTGTCTGAAATCTAACTTGGGCAAAACAGGGTACAAGGGGAACAATATTGGAAATCTGCAACCGGACCCTGGTAGAGGATTTTCACAGGCTTCTCTTGAATAGGGTGTATTTTTCTTGGCTGTTTGCTCTCTTAAGAAGCAATCAACCAACCAGGTGTCCAATTGTAGGGTTTATGAGTAAGGAATCGCATGGTACTTAAAAGTGACTTACAAACAAATCACTACTCCACCTAGTTATGTAATCTCCTTCCTAAGATCAAGTCACCTGGATATATATATATTTTTTCTTTTTTAAAGCATCCTCCTCTCCGTGGCTGGAGGTATGTGAAAGCTAGGAAATAGCAACTCAAAGCCCGGAGGTTGTGGTCTAAGTAGTGAAGGAGTCTTGAGTATTAAATGGGGGCGAGGGAGTTTCTGTGGGGAGGTGCCTGTGTCCGCCAAGTGTAAGAACGAGGCCAAGAGGCCACACTAATCTGTTCGTGCACAGGGGCACCGACCGCAGACAGTGCGGAGCAGCGTGTGTGGCCTTGGCTTTTAGGGTTTATGAAGCTGAAAGCCGAGTCTGCAGTGCTTACGTACCCAGGGAAGGCTGTCCCTACAGCCGTGGGCAGGTCGCTGAAGCGAGCAGTGCCCACCGTCTGCGAGAACCGCGGCCCGGGTCTGGCGATCTTTCAAACGCCAACCAGCGCCACCCGCGAGCAGGGCCCGGCGCGGAGGCCGAGGAGGGGTTCCGCGTATGAGCGTCCCGGCCACCTTGCCTTCGCTCCGGCCCGCAGGCAACGTGGTTCGTAGTCTCGACCCGCCCCAGCCACCGCGGCCGCGAGACCCGCCGCACTCACCCCTCTCCAGCCGGACAGGCTCTCCCAGCGCCGCCATCTTCTCTTCGGCGGGGCAGACCCACAGGAAATGACGACAGAGGGGCCGCGGTGCCCCGGGCCGAGAATCCGGAAGGGCGAGGGTGGTAGTAACGCGAGAAGCGAGAAGGATTGCGGTTAACTGCGCAGAGCGGTGGCGGGGCACGCTTAGCGGCCGAGGGGCGGCCTCCTTTCGTGGGTTTTTGCTCGTCCACTTCCAACAACCTGAGGTTGAAAAGAACCGGTGTCCCGACTGTCCCCTGCCTCGGGGAAGTCATGTCGTTAGTTCCAGGCCTTACTTGACGGACGGCAGCCTCTGATCTTGGATTTGCACACTGATCGTCTAGGCCGGTTTCCCCCATGTCCGAGTCTCTTATAAATTCTTAATATCCTAGCTTGATCTAATTTAAAAAATCTACAGTTCGAATTTTCCCTAAAACCCTGTTTGAGCAGAAAGGTTGAAAATACAAAGCATCCGGGAGAGAAGATGCTTGCTTTGATTTGCCACAAAGTATAGCTTTTAGTTAGCCAGTTCAAAATCTGCTTATGAATGAAATATCGAGCATAGAACTTGTTTTATAGATACGTCTTGTAATTTGTAAGAATTTTTATATGTACGGGTGTTTTGCCCTCATGTATATCTGCACCATTTACATGCCTGGTGACCTTATAGAGGCCACAAGAGGGCATCGATTCCCCTGGAACTGGAGTTACAGATGGTTGTGACCTGCCCTGTGGGTGCTGGGAATCTAACCACAGGTCCGCTGGAAGAGGAGCCAGTACTCCTAACAGATCTCCCGATCCTCGTAGGGAAAACTGTGTGGACCTAAATCTTCTTAATCACTAATTTAAATTTTTTTTTTTTTTTTTTTTTTTTTTTTTTTTATGAAACTTGGATTTGGATAGCCTGTATAAGTTCTTAACGCCTCCAGAACAAGATTGTTTTAATAACTGGCTGTAGGTGATCTACTTTTCCATTGAACTGCAGTTTTCTACATGTTATTAGGTAGAGCTAATTGAATTCCACCACTGGGCAGTAGTCTCCAAGCTTCCTCATGCTCCATACAAATTGCATAGGTTTTCTTTGCTGACAGGAACTATTCTTATGAGCTGGGATTGCACATTACTTAATTGAGTCTCCAGAAAATCAAGACTGCAGACTTGTACAAGCTACACAAATCTTCTATTGAGCCACATCTCTATCCTCTGCTCCTTCAGAGTAGTCTTTTTCCATGTCTTTGATGATTAACACATAATTATCATAAAATCCCAGAATTCCAGGCTTAAGTAGAAGGCCATAAAGGTTTCCAGAGAATAAAAGGTCACCCACTAAGGACTAGAAATCAAAACAGAATGCACTTTCTTTTCATTAACACAACTGGAAGGACTCTGCAAGCTATCAAACTTAAAGAAAATTCATTCTCAAACTAGAATTCTCTCCTTGTTTTCTAGAGCTTCCATAGCAAAGTATAACAAGTGGGATGTCTTAAAACCACAGACATTTGTCTCACAAATCTGAAAGCTAAAAGTCAGGAGTAAAGGTGCTATGTTTGTTCATGGTCTACAAGAACCCTTCCTTGTCTCTGCCTGGCTTTCTAGCAGTTCCCTGGAAGTCTCTGATGTTTCTGACTTGTGTTACTCAGTGTCTTAGTTAGGGTTTTACTACTGTGAACAGACAACACGACAAAGGCAAGTTTTATAAAGACAACATTTAATTGGGCCTGGCTTACAGGCTCAGAGATTCAGGCCATTGTTGTCAAGGCAAGAGCATGGCATCATCCAGGCTGTTATGGTGCAGGCAGAGCTGAGAATTCAACTTCTTCATCTGAAGGCTGCAAGTGGAAGACTGACTTCCAGGCACCTAGGAAGTGGGTCTGATAGCCCCACAGTGACACACCTACTCCAACAGAGCCATACCTTCTAATAGTGCCACTTCCTGGGCAGAGCATATGCAAATCATCACATTCAGTCTTTGTTTTCATAGTCACATGGTAGTCTCTATATTATTTTCATCTGAGCATTTTCTTAGAAGACAACTAGTCCTATTGGACCGGGACCTATTGTAATCCAGTATGACCTCAGGATAAGTTAGATACAGTGTTACTACCACTGCTTTATGATTCTCAGGTACATGTGGTTTTTTTAAAGGGAAGAAGCCAAGTTTTTAAGCTGATAAAATTATCAGAGGAGAAGTGCTACTAAAGATGTTTTAGGGGCATGGTATAGCTCAGTGAAACCCTGGGTTAATCCCCAGACCACAATTTCATATTAAACATATACATTCTTTTAAAAAATTACTTTACATGCATACTTGCTCAAAAGCAACTAGGAAACATGCCCCATCAGGACTAGGAAGTTATATTGATGATGTAGCTCAGTGGTAGAGGAGTTGCCTCAAATATACCTGGTCTCCCAGTTCAGCCCTTAGAAAACAGAACCAATGTAAGTTAAGATGATTCTAGAATACTTATTTTACTAGTATCTCTAGAGAAACAGAACAAATAGAATGTATACACATGTGTGTACAAGCATGGAATACAGACTGACTGTAAAGATTGCTTCAAGTGATCATGAAAGAGAAGGCATCTCATGATCTGTGGCCTGTGAGATGGAAACATTGGAAAGAAGATGGCAATAGTCTCAGTACAAAGTCAAAGGTTTAAAAAAAAAACAAGTTAATGTTATTAGTCCTAGTCTGTATTTGGAGATCCCATCAGAACCACTGACTGACCACAGAAGGTATACGGCTAGCTTAACAAGAGAGAAAGCTGCTTTTGTGTGCTCTTCTGTAGTATCTAGGTCATCAAAGGATGGGCTGGATGATGACTACCCACATTTCTTCTTTAATCTTTTTTACAGTCCTGTCATTATCCCCCTCCCAGTCTGCCCTCCAACAGTTCCTCATCCCATTCTTCTCCTCATCCCACCCCTCCATTTCACCCCCCCTCACCCTGCCACCCTCCCCACTCCCTGGGGCCTCAGGTTTCTCAAGGGTTAGGTGCATCTTCTCTCATTGAGGCCAGACCAGGCAGTTCTCTGCTGTATATGTGTCTGGCAGTGAGGCGGGGGTGGGGGGGTGGGGGTGGGGGTGGGATATCAACTAGTATATGCTGCCTGGTTGGTGGCTCAGTGTCTGAGAGATTTCACGGGTCCACGTTAGTTGAAACTGCTGGTCTTCATATGGGGTCGCCCTCCTCCTCAGCATCTTCCAGCCTTTCCCTAATTCAACCAAAGGGGTCCCGACTTCAGATCATTGGTTGGGTGTAAGTGTCTGCTTCTGACTTAGTCATCTGCTGGTAGAGCCTCTCAGAGGACAGCCATGCTAGGCTCCTGTCTGTAAGCACCCCATAGCATCTGTAATAATGTCAGGCCTTGGAGTCTCTACCTAGGGGAGAATCCTACCTAAGCCAACTCAATAAAAATCATACAGAAAATAAGCCAACATGTCCCAGAAACTGCACCCTGACTTCTGTACGTGGTGCAGCCTTGGGGACTTGGTCTTCCCAAGTGAAATGGTGAGCAAGAGAGTCCGCTGAAACTGGATGGCAAGTGGATTGTAAAGGTTCATTAAGACATAACAAGGCAGAACAGTGGAGCATAGGTAAAAATTTTCTTCCATTCCAGGGAATCTGAGACACTCCTAACATTTGTGAGCCCCAGGCATGCATATGGTGCAAATGCATACTTGCAGGTAGAGCAGTCATACACATAAAACAAATCTTAAAACTTCAAAAAGCAAAGTTATAGCCCTTCTGTCTGAGTCTTCCAAGTGCTATGAACACAGGCACATGCCACTACAAACCTGACTAAAATGTATTTTAATAAAATGAAAGACAAAAGCAATAATATTAAATAAGCTGAAACTATATATTTTATCTTGGGATCTAAGTATGTTGGTCTCATATTTTCAATTAGAAATATCAACTCTTGGTTACAGATTTTATGTAAAGGTGTAGGGGACCTACATTACAAACACTAGTCGAATGCTTAGTGAGCACAGACAATAGGGCCAAAAAGATGGTGGTGGGTAGGCAGGACAAAGGTGCTTGCAGCCAAATCTGAAGACCTGAGTTCAGTCCCTGAAATGTACAGTTTAAGGAAAGAACTAACTCCCAAAAGTTATTTCTGAGTCCCACACATATACACATATGCCCCCACCCCCATAAACACATGAAAAAAGAAACAGGTTTGGAGGATTCAAAGATTAAATAATTTTCATTTGTTAGATTTATAAAACTGCATTATTTGGCGTTTGAATTCCATTCAGCTATAGGAAGTCAATGAATTTGCCACCATTGAACCTAGTTAACTGTGTCTGACAGAGGTGAGTTTGATGACACAGGGTTAAATCTGTGGGCAGAACATCATCTAGATATGACCAGTACACGGCAGGCAATGTAATTGGCACGCCTAGTATAACATTATAAATACTTGGGGAACACTTCCTAATTCCATAGATGTAGCATCCCCAAATTATGAAAAAATAATGGCCTACATATCAAGGGCTCTGTTTTCCAGTCAAAGATGGACTATCATGGGATTGTGTAGTCTTGCTTTTTTGTTTGTTTGTTTGATCATTTGATTTTTTGGTTGTGTTTTTTGTTTGTTTGGGTTTTTTGGTTTTGTTTTTCGAGACAGGGCTTCTCTGTGTATCCCTGGCTGTCCTGGAACTCACTCTGTAGACCAGGCTGGCCTTGAACTCAGAAATCTGCCTGCCTCTGCCTCCTAAGTGCTGGGAGTAAAGGTGTGCACCACTACTGATTGTTTCCTCAATTATCAAGAAAATAGAGGAAGACATGACAACAAATGAAAATTACTTGATACACAATGTATAGCAACTAATACAAACATTTATTTAAATATATATTCCTTAAAACTTTGGAAATTTAATAAATCAGAATCTCCAGGAATGTCTCAAGTAATATACATTTTTCCTATGTATGAATTTATTCTTGAGTAGCTGCTGAGAATTGAACACAGTCCTCATTTGTGCTAATAGTGCTGGAATCAACATTTTCAAAACTCTCAGGAGTTCTAACACAGCCAGACTGACTCAGTGAACTCTATTTTAGGTTCAAAAGATTATTTCTAGGGCCTTTTCCAACTAAATTATTTTCCTCTAGAAAAGCACAGGGCAAATTATCAAGAGAATTATTATAATCATAAAAAGAATATTCTTGTATAAAGGGCAGCATGTCCAGCTGATTTAAAAATTAGTTTTAAAGTATTTGAGGTATAGGCAAAGAAGAGTTTTAGGAACTGCTTCTCAGAGGGATGCATATGATTCAAGCTGACTAACCAACCACTCATTTGCCCTCAACATAGAATATAAGAGAACATGCTATTGGGTAAAGAAAGATCCCTTCTGTAATGGGCAACTCTGACAGAGTTGGGGGAGAGATGGAGAGTACAGGCTCTCAGAAGACATGGCTCAGTGTCCTGTATCTCAAGCAACTCCCAGCCTGAAGGAAAAAGTACCTTTAACTCTCATGCCTCTGCTAGGCTGTGAAACCCCTCAGCACGCCTTCTAATCAAGACATTTTCTTCCTGTGGAAGAGATCCTCTTCTCTGGTTGCCTTTTCCTGTCAGTTTCTGCCTTAGAGATGAAAGGAAACTTCAAAATTAGAAGGAAGGTCTGTGTCTAGGCAAATCTAGGGAAAGCTAAATTATGCAAATTTAGTTTTGTGTAACAAATGAGTCCTCAATAGACTGCCAGGTCCATGAAAACTTTTTTTCTTTTCTTTTCTTTTTTTTTCAACGAAAGATTGTAGTCCTCAATATAACCACAGGGGAGTCAGTAGGTAAACCTGGGGATAGGAGGATGTCTGGGGAAAGAAGGAGAATGGAAAGTAACATGAAATAAGAGATTCTAATGGCTTATTACTTCATTGCCTGTTGCTCTGTGCAGAAATTGGTACTATTACTATATAAGAGCCATATGGAAGAGGATTTTTGATAGTGCAATTAAATTTTCAACTTAGGTTTTTTTTTTTCTCTCCAACGGAGTTTATATGGTATTCACTCCTTAGAAAAGTAAACTCTTGGGCAAATATCTTCCCTTACACAATTCGAATGAATGACAGGGTCAAATGTAAAATAGTTGGCATTTAAAATGAATTAAGTGCACTGGGAATGTAGCTCAGTTTGCCTAGCAGGAAAGAAGTCCTGGATTCCCAATACTACATAAACCAAGTGTGTTGTCTCATTCCCTTAATCTCAATGTTTGGGGTTAGAAGCAGGGTGATCGGAATTTGGTTATTCTTGGCTATGTATTGACTTTGAGGCCACCTTGGATTACAGGAGACCTTGTCTCTAAACAAGCAGAGAACATAATAAATATATTACTTTGCTTTGTTTAATCAATTGAACATGTGAGTATAGAGATCTCTCTTCACCTTTTGAAGGGAATTTTTTTATCATAGAACTCAACTCTCGCTCAGAGTTCCAGAGAGCGAAGTAAACCCTGCTTCTCTTGTTCTTTGGATTTCAGATTATATCAAAGTGTGAGAGTTCACTTTTTAATGTCAATTGTTTCATCATTCCTCTGAAGTACATATAAGGCACAGCTTGATGTATTTTTCTGGCATCCTCCTGACGCACCCTTGCCCTAAATAAATCTGTTTGCCAGGATCTTGTCGCTTAAATTAGCCATCTCAAACTCTTGATCCTGCCAACACTGGCACACGTGCCAATGTTCTCAGCATCTCCTGGCACATGAGCTGGTGCCTTTTCTTTGGCTCTCTCTGAGTACCTGGGGCCATCATACTTCCTTCACAAGTCTGACTGACGTGTCTCTGAGTAAGAATGCAGGATTGTTTAGACTTACTCTGAGGGTCTCTACAGCGTGTGTGTCCTTCACAAAGTATTTTCAGTTATACAATGTATATTGTTCAGAATTTATCGTACACACACTTGAAGACTGGCAAAGCCACCTGCCAGAGATGAGAACCTTTTAAGTTGTTGTCAAACGTCATAAAATATGTTCCATGATTAATTTTGTGGGCACAGACTGGTTTTTGCACAGAGTCCAAAATTTGGGATATGTCACAGTGACTAAATGGCACTGGCATGCTGAATGAATTTGGAATTTGTTTTGTCAAGTGTGGGAGCAGGCACACAGATGGGCTTCGAGCCAGTGGTGCTGCTTAGAATTCTCATTATAGCAATGATGTCACTTGTCACGTGGAGTTGGTGACAATCCTGCTAAATTATGAAAAAAGCATGACAAGAGAAAGGACTTAGCATGGAAAGCTTTCCCTATTACTTGACTTCTACTTAAAGGACATAAGCTTTGTTTCCAGGCTTTAAAAACTAAGTTAAAAATATAGGCTGGAGAGGAAGCATACAACCTTGAAGAAGGACCCACACCATCTGGGTACCTTCTCTACTCAGAGCACATGAAACAAAACTAAGTTTTAGATTAGACCATGAAAAATACCTTTCAGCTGCAAAATAGAGCCTTTCTCTGTTATCTAACAAAAGCCAAGGAATTTTGCTATATAAGAAAAGCCTTTTCTATTCAAAATTTCTATTCAAAATATCAGCAACTATACTGGGAAATGGAAAAGTGCAAAGAAAACTGTTTCCTGACAAAAATGTACAGCATATTTCTCACTAAGTTGGTACATCAAAAACAATTAAGTGTTTTAAAAATATGTTTATGATGCAGCTAACAGTGTGCTTAGAGGGAAATTGATAGCTTTAAGTGCCTGTATTTACAAAACGAAAACAAAGATCTCAAGATCTCAAGCCAATAATATCAATCCGTATCTTAAGGTGTTTGAGAAGTATATATTAAAACTAAACTAAACAGAAAAGAAGATGACCAAGGCTTGAGCACATGTAAAGGTAAATACCAACAACACAGAACAGAAAACATGGACCAGAAATCAAAGCCATGGAAGAACTGAAGCCCATATATGATCTCTTCCTTTGTCCCTTTCTTTCCTTCCTCCATTCATTTCTTCCTTTTCTTTCTGCCTCCTCCTCTCCCCCTCCTCTCTCCTCTTCCCCCTTCCCCTCCCCCTCCTCTTCTTTTTCTTTTAACAGAATCTTCCTATGTAGCCCTGGCTGGCTTGGAACTCGGCATGTGAATCAGGTTGGAGAACTGCCTCTGCCTCCCAATTGGTAATATTAAAGGCCTTTGCCACCACACCTGATCTCCATTAGTTGATTTCTTGAAAACACCATCTCAGTGGAAATAATTTAGTAGAACTGAACAAGAAATAAAGGAATCAAACTTAGGAATAAAACAGTTGGCATTACATTACTATCAACCTATAGGAATAAAAAGTAATATAAGGGAATGTTCAATATTGCTGTCTCTCTCCAGACAATCACATAGCACTATATAACATATATTGATATATAACTGAAATTCTAAATATTCATACCACAGGTTTACAATGTAGATTTTTTTGTTTAAAAATGATTAAGCGTGGCATGAACATTTATATTTTTTCTAACATATAAAAATTTGAGGGACATATACTTTTGTTTAAAGCTTCTGGTATAACACACATATATATTATATATATAAACATAAATATATTTTCAAATTCCAGTTTTATATGTTTGGATCAGGATTATGTAAAGCTTCATACATACCACCAAAGTGAAAAATATTGTGCTTTTACCTTGAGAAACAAATCCAGATGAAAGTAATTTGGTATATCTATGATAGCCCCACCATGCCATTGAGGAGGGGTCCCAGTTGCAATTATTTTGTACCACAGCCCTAGGACCTAGTTTTCATAGTCAAATTCACTCACAATCTGGCCTGGATGCTGGAGTCATTATATATGAATTGTACAATAGAAAAACAAAGAAGTTACAGATGAATAAAAAATAACTTCCGGGTTGAATCAACAGCCTTTTGTTTTTGTTTTTCTAGTTTGTTGAGATGGGAATCTTACTACACAGAAAAATCTGGCCTAGAACTTGATGTGAGTGTCTATGCTGGTCTCAGATTTGATATCCCCTTGCCTCAGCCTCCCTACACTAGAATTACAGGTGCACACCACCATGCTTGACTAGGAGCCAGCATGTTTTAAGCATATTTTTTTGAAATTCCACACAATACTTTAACTTTTTTATGATCTATCAGAACTCTGTTACATGCCTCTATCTACTGAAAAGGAGCTAGAAATAGTCATATACTTGCTTGTCTATGAGTATCTGTATGTAGATAGTATGGGTATTTGTATGTAGGTAGTATGTGTATTTGTATGTAGGTAGTATGTGTATTTGTATGTAGGTAGTATGTGTATTTGTATGTAGTTAGTATGGGTATTTGTATGTAGGTAGTATGTAACTTTGTGACATGACAAAATATTTGACAGAAGCAACTTAAGGAAGCAGGATTTTTAAATTTTATTTTGTTTTTTTATTTTTTTACTCACAGTTTGACAGCACAGTAGAGTTCATGGCAGTTCAGTTGTGGTTGGACTCCAATGTCTTTGCAGGCCAGGATACAGTGCTTAGGCCAGAAATAACCTGTAAAGCCTGGCTGCCTTCCAATGACTTACACTCTTCCTCTAGGTCCCACTTCTCAGGGTCCTAAAGCCTCTGCCAAAGGTGCCACTAGCTAGGTACCAATTATTCAAACAGATAAGCCCATGAGTGATATTTTGCATTCACACCGTGGCTTTTTGCTTATGTTGATTGACCCCAGGGTCTTATTGCGTGCACACTCTACACTGAGCTACACACCCAGTTACAAAGTCTTTTATGTGGCATGGAGCTCAGCTATAAAATCTCCATTCTGAACCCAAGGGATAAGGGGACACGAGTACTGTTACAAGCCTCTAGTGAGCGTTTGCACTTCATATCACAGCCTTTAAAAGGCCCTGAAATGCGGTATTTAAAACAATCAACATTCAATTGATTCTTCCCTACCAGCCCCTTCATTGAAGTTTTCAACCAGTCACCTCTAAAGTATTCACTAATCCAAAAGAGAGGACTGTCTGATGGAGTTCTACCCTCGAGGAACTTACAGTCCACTTGAGTAGAAAAGAGAATCTTAGATGCTTTCTCTCCACGGGTTTGGTGCTTCTTCCTCTGATGATCTGAAACACAACTAAATAGTTTAAACTTCAAAGTCACTTAGTTTGCAAACAAACACACTACCTTCAAGCAAACCTGTGTTAACCTAAACCCAGTTTGAAAGTTAATATTTAATTACTCAACAATCAAAAGTTCCAGCTGGGCATGGTGCCTGTAATCTGAGCACGTAAGAATCGAGGGCAGGAGAATTAGAAATTTGAGGCTAGCCTGAGCTATATGACATGACATTGTTTCAAGATAAAGAAACAAATAGGATAAAAGTCCCATATGTGAAAATTAAAACAAAGAAATAAATGCCTTCAGTTCTTTTTTTTTTTTTTTTTGCTTTCTATAACTTTTCATGTTGAGAGAAACATCTTAGCAGAGTTAGAACATTTTTTAGCTCCTCGATCTTTCCACTTATACAGTCAATTAAATGGTTAGTCAGAAGACAAACAGACCAAGACAATAGCCTGATTGATTAAATGTAGCAAGAGTATCTTAATTATTCAGAATGATAAGGTAATGAGCTGGGCCCTGGAAAGACTAGCCTCTCAAACAGTTTACACACACAGTGGAAGGAGATTGGCACCCAGGGGACAAAGGAGAGATGGTGCAAATGTTTTTCCTGGATTCCTTGATATTCTGTGACTTTAGTTGCAAGAATTTTGATAGAGATCTAAAATGGTGTGGGATAAAGTAAGAAGAAATGATTTCTCACTATGAGGAACCAGGGCAAGTCACTGAGCAGAGGTGCTAAGCCAAGGGTTATTTTGAAGCCCAGAGGACATTGGGCAGTGTCTGGAGATGTCTCTCTCTTTCCCTTTAGCTCTTCATAGCCCTGCTCAGCAGAACTACTTTTGGCCTTAAACAGGCCATACCTGTTTGCCTTCTCACTTGCTTTTCTTTCTGAGTCCTACACTTTTCTCTTTTGTCCAGCAAACTTTTGTTCATCCTTTAAGACCAGTATCAGAGGCTGGGGCATATAGTTCAGCGTTAGAATCCTTGTCTCGAGAGCATGAGGCCCTTGGCCTTCATTTCCAGCATCACTAGCATAACTGAATAAAAAAATTCAAATTTTCTGTTCTCTGCCATGTGTGATAAAGATCACCAATACTGCATTTTGTTTGCTTGTATGTTTATTGGTCCTTGGCCAGAGAATACCTCACCATGTGTGTGTAGACATGCTTGTGTGTGTGTGTTTGTATATGCATATGTATGTATGCTTGTCTGTGTGTATGCATGTATGCATGTATGTGTGTATTTGTGAGTATGCATGTCCGTTTGTATATGTGTGTTTATATGTGTGTATGTGCATTATTATTATTCATTATATTATTATTATTATTTATCTCTGATTCTCCAGGAGATATCAAAGTACTGCCTAGGCTTATTTCCTAGGCTGAGTCATCAAAAGGTGAATGAAGCATGTGTAGAGGGAGGGAGTGGCAGAGTGGAGCTATGTACCCACACAACCTTTGTTGGGTGGAGGTTAAAATATTTTTCCTCCTTGCTAATTTTATATTTTGAACTTCATTTCCTAGCTTAAATATTTCCTTCTGATAGATGATACTCTGTCAGGAAGAACAAAAAGAATATGGTTTCAAGCCTTGGGCAAATAGGCTAAAACCATGTTTTAATATGCTTTTTAGAGTACTTCCCGGTTATTAATTTAACATTGACCTGCTTATTAAGAGCCCATTATTAAGGAAACAATTGTAAAAATCATTAAGGGCTTCTGCAGTCTCAGCCACTGACTCATCTTGCTAGTTCTCAATGAACTTGACCTGAACTTCCCTGATTCAGGTAAAATTTTATTTATCTAAACATTATTGAGCACTTCCCCTTAGGCTGATTTTTTTGTGTTTTATTGTTATTGATGCAAAGAAAGTTCCCTGCAGAAACAGCTGCACACTTAGGACTGGGACAGATATGGGTGAAAGATTCTTTCTAAAACATCCTACTCCACGGTCATAAGCAGTGCTCTTCCTCAGCAGCTCTCAAGTTTTTAAGCCTTTACACTGAACCATGCAGCATATAGCCATACCTGTGTTATTAGGAAGGAGTATGAATTTTCTGGCACTAGAAACCCACACTTTGAATGTAGATAGTTTGCCTTTTCTGCTTGTCATTTTATCTTGTCTTATCCTCAGGAACCTAAACTTCTTCACAAATGGATAAGTTGCCCTAGGTTAGTGGTTCTCAACTCTTCTAGCATAAGATTGGATATGAGAGCCTCTTATTCTGGGTCCGAGGAAGTGCTGAATCTATCTGATATCAAGGTTTCAAAGAATCCTGGCAAAATTCTGGCATAACACTCACGCCTTTTTCTTCCTCACTATCTTCCTCCACAGTCGTCCCAAGAGATGATCAAGGACAATCCCAACATTTCTTATCTCAGGTTACCTGGTCATCACTGAAGCCTAAATCTATGTGATTCTTCACTTTCCTGACCCCATTCCTCATTTTCCACTCTAATTCATTTCTGTGCTCTGCAGCCTAACTCCAGCAAAAGCTCTGTGGTTTTAACTTTCTTTCTGAATGACTATTATGTAATTATTGTTCTAACCAAAGCCTGGACCTCCCAGAGTCATGTTTTCTTGCAGTCTCGCCAAATGGTGCTTGTTGTTGTGTGTGTGTTTCCCACCTCATGTTACTTTGAGTTAAATAAGTAAGACTACCCTCATTTCAGCCCCTTTAAATAAATGAGGTATGACATTTGTGGAGTCAGTGAAATAGAAGCTTTATGGTATGCATGTAAAGTGTTGGACTGTTTCTTTTTCATCAATCCAACCAGACCAAGGTCTCCTCTCCCTGGAAGACTCTGGGCGTGGAAACAATGACATCATGACTAACTATCCTTCTTATTGTAATCAGCAGCCTATTTTCTCATATCCTATGAAAAGTTAGGCCTGCAGTTTAACCCTTACCCATTCCAATGACATACCTGTCTCAGTTCTTCATGATTTCCACCTCTATGTAGACCAGTGTATCTCAACCTTCCTAATGTTGTAACCCTTTAATACAGTTCCTCATGTTGTGGTGACCCACAACCATAAAATCACTTTGTTGCTACTTCATAACCATAATTTTACTACTTTTATGAATTGTAATGTAAATATCTGATATGCAGGATATCTGATATGTGGCCTCAAAAGGTTGTGACCCACAGGCTGAGACCTGCTGATGTTGAGAGTCATTTCAATATTCTGTCCTTCCTAACCTTGACCATTCATTCCCACAGAATGATGCATTTACATCCTACTCTGATCTGGACATTTGTTTCCTTCCATAATCCCAGCCACTGATAATTCCCTTCTTGGACCAACACTTGAGATCTTTCCAGCACACTAACAATTGCTTGATTCGTCTTCTTTCCACCGTCCTTTAAGGTCCACATGTCCTCATTACCTCCCTATCCATCCTAGACCTTAGTCTATCAAGATCCCGACTTTATACACCCTGCTAACTCTCACATGCCCTTCCTTCTTTTGCAGAATTTCCATTCCAGTTATCTACAATTGTCTTCATGTTGTGTACCCATATCTGAGTGATACTTGGCTAGAGAAAAGTACCCCACTTTAGTGTGTGGTCTCATTTACAAGTCATAAACCACTAAGTTCAAATGGCTCTATAAGTTCTGAAGGATTTCCTTACTCTATAGTCTCTCTTCACCTCACAGTTTCAGTATTTCCTCTCAAATATTCAGCATGTTCCCCTTCACTCTCCTTTGACATCCTACATTCCTGTTTCACTGAAGAGACCTTCTATACATAGCCTCTGTCCCTCCTTCTCTGCTTCCCTGTGTGCCTTATTTACAGTGGGGAAGTGTTCATGTTCCTATTTAAAGCCCACTCCTCCTTTAAATTAGGTTTGTGGACCTCAAGCCTTCTCAAGGATTAGAAGTAATACTCTAGTGCTTTCAAAGTAAAAGAGACTCTCTCTTCTTTCTTCTAGTTTTATTTTCATTAGCATATAAATACTGTATCTCTATTAAACTATTGCCCATTAATTCATATCACCTTCAAAGCAAGACATTCAAAATAATTTGTATATACATTTCCTTTTGAGCTCCTTTTTGTTTGTTTGTTTTTTTGTTTTTGTTTTTGTTTTTTGTTTTGAGACAGAGTTTCTTTGTATGTCCTTGGGTGGCCTGGAACTCACTCTGTAGACCAGGCTTGCCTGGAACTCAGAAATCTGCCTGTCTCTGCCTCCCAAGTGCTGGTTAAAGGTGTACGCCATCAATGCCTGGCTCCCTTTAAGCTCCTTAATAAGACTTATCTAAACCATTTCATTCAAACAGCTCTGATCTGCACAATTGCTCAGTTGAGATTCCCTCTTCCTAGGTGATTGTATGTATCAAATTAACAACATAAATTAGGGGCTGGAGAGATGGCTCAGCAATTAAGAATACTGGCTGTTCTTCAAGAGGTCCTGAGTTAATTCCCAGTAACCACATCTTTGCTCACAACCCATCTATCATGGGATCTGATGTCCTTTTCTGGCGTGCAGGTGTACATGCAGACAGAGCACTCATATACATAAATAAATCTTTTTGAAAAAGAGAGAAAAACAATAAAAGTTAATCAGCATACATGGCAAGGCCCTGCAGCTGGCAAGGTCTCAGAAGAGAAAGAGATCAGTGTGTCTAGAGCAGGGAGCAGGGGAGAACTAGTTATCTCTGTTGCCAGAACTAGTCATCAGTTCTTCGTCATTGTGTCATATGAAACAATTTAATTCTCCCTCCTTGCCATGCTTACTCTGTTGGCTTCTGGGATGTCATCTGCTTAAGTCTTGTCTCATTTCATTGGGTACTTTAAAATAGCCCTCCTTTGTACCACAGAGTCTTAGTTTTGGAGGACTCTAAGGGCTCGGTTTTTGTCTCTCTTCTCTTTTCTGTCTATACTCACTCATGGCATGATCTCATTCTGCCTCATAGCTACATGCTGTCTGTCTTAGTACTATGTGATGAACCATATAATACAAAGCAATGATGTAGTTTTGAATTTTCTAATAATAAAACAAGGTAGTAAGCGTACTCTTTGGACAAAGGTACCTACCCCAAGCTTGATGACCTGAATTATTTTTTATTTTTTATTTTTATTGGATATTTTCTTTATTAACATTTCAAATTTTACCCCCTTTCCGCATTTCCCCTCCGACCTCCCCATTCCATACCCACTCCCCCTGCTCAGTAACCCACCCATTCCTGCTTCCCTGTCCTGGCATTCCCCAACACTGTGGCATCGAGCCTTCACAAGGCCAACGATGTCCCACATTGATGTCCCACAAGGCCATCCTCTGCTACATATGAGGCTGAAGCTTTGAGTCCCTCCTTGTGTACTCTTTGGTTGGTGGTTTAGTCCCTGGGAGCTCTGGGGCTACTGTTTGGTTTGATGATCTGAATTCGATCCCTGGATCACACATGTACCACGACACATACACAAAAAATAAATGTAAAAAATTATGGGAAAAAGAACAAGTTAGGTTAATTTTAATAGCATTTTAATAAAGCTCCATATACTGAAATATTTAACATTTCAACATGCAATCAAAATAAAATGTTGAATGATATTTCCCCATTCATTGTTCTTTAAAATCAAGTATTTGTATTTATAGTTTATCTCAATTAGAAATGGTTACATGAAGTATTAAGTAGATATTTGTGACTGGAATGAACAGGATAGATGTCTAAGGTGGACTCTGTTTTTTTCTGAGTGAAAGAGAAGATATTGGAAAATTTTGAGGAGGGAAATTATGTGACCAGACTAACTTTAAATTTTTTATTTATTTTTATTTTGAGTGTATGGGTGTTTGGTTACAGGTATGTATATGAACCACATATATGGCTGGTATCTGTGGATCCCAGAAGAGGGCAATGGATCTCTCAGCACTGGAGTTACTATTGGTTGTGAGCAACCATGTGGGTTCTGGGAACCAAACCTAGATCTTCTCTCTGCAAGAACAGCAAGTACTTGTAAGTGTTGAGCCATGTCTCCAGGCCTAGCCAGACTCACTTTTGAAAGGTACCTCTGGGCACACTGTTGAAAACAAACTGTGAGGGATCATAGAGGAAGCAGTGAGACCAAGGAGAAAAGAGAAGGGAAGGGAGGTGGTGCTTGCAGCAGGGAGATGGGACTCTGTTATGAAAATGTAATGAGTAGGATTTATAAATACACTGCACAGAAAGAAAGGGATCCAGGATAGGAAGAAGTGGAAAGATGGTATTGCTTTTAGGTGAGATTGGGAAGGGGAAAGAGGAGAAAGAGGGAGAGAGGGAGAGAGGGAGAGAGAGGGGGAGGGAGGGGGAGGGGAAGGAGGAAGAGAGGGAGAGAGAGAGCAGATTTCAAGAAGGTAGCTTGGCAGCTTAAATTTGTATCTGTTAATCTTGGATTTTCTATGAAACAAACAGGTAAACACCAATGCTTTTGATGATTTTATGTATGTCAAGAAAGCAGTACTCCCCCCACCCCCCAAACAAAAGCTAGATGTGATCCGTAACAGAGATGGCGTGCCTTAGGTTGGTGACTAGTGAGTACATCTCTGAAGACGTTTGAGGGCATTTGAGCTGAGTCCCAAATGAAGAAATGAGGCCAGCAGGGGCAACTTCAAGCAGAAATCAGTTAGAGGGTACTAGAAAAATGAAGCAGGATCAAGGAGGGAGAAGAAAGAAGAAAAGCACATTTGAGGGACAGAAGAGATGGGAAGGTGGGCCAGAACCGGGTGTACAAGGCCTTACCAGCTGTGCTGAGGGCTTGGGACTCTGTTTATGTACAAGGGGAGGAAAGCCTCCCAGAAGTTGTAAGTTAGGTGACATGTGATTTAGTCAAGCTTTCCAAGGAAAGCCCTACGTCCTGGATGGTGGATGTATTTATATTGTACCATTACTATTTTTAAATTAAATTAAAAATTTTAATTATGCCATTTTCTGGAAACTGGATATAATTTGAGATCATTTGGAGCAATTATGTCAGATTCATAAAGATAAGTATCAAGTTTCTCCAACTTATGAGTTCTAATTTTTGTATAAATACTTAAGGCCATTGCTTATATGTCTATTTTTTAGAGCTGACTACTAGGGGTTGGATACAAATTTAGAGTGTTCATTAGTTTTTTTTAAATAGATTATTCTTTTATACATCTATAGCTTCTCTTCCTTCCACTCATCTCAGTTCCCTCCCACCTCCCCTCCACGCCCGCCCCACCTCTGTTTCTCTTAAAGAGCAGGCCTCCAAGAGATGACATTCAAACAGGACAAAACAAGATACACTAAGACAAGGTAAAGCCCTCATATCAAGGCTGGACAAGGAAATCCAACAGTAGGGTAACAGTCCCAAGAGCAGTCAAAAGAGTCAGAAGTACACCGACTCTCACTCGTTAGGAGTCCCAAAAGAACTAAGCGAAATAACCATAACACGTACACAAAGGACCTGGTGCAGACCTGTGCAGGCCCTGTGCTTGCCGTTTGGGGATCTGTGAACCCATGTGAACCCTGAGTTGATTCGGTGGACCATGTTCTCCTGATGTCCTCCATCCCCTCTGATTTTTATAATCTTTCCTCCCTATCTTCCATGGGGTTCTCATATTTTCTAAGGAAGGAATTCGATGGAGATCTCCAATTTAGACTCTCTCTCTCTCTCTCTCTCTCTCTCTCTCTCTC
>JADRCD010198797.1:15784-36619 GCA_019843815.1 Montemys delectorum | reverse complement strand
TCTCTCTCTCTCTCTCTCTCTCTCTCTCTCTCTCTCTCTCAAAATGTCTGGCTGGGGCTCTCTGTACTCACTCCCATCTGCTGCTGCTGCTGCTGGAGAAATCCTTTCTGATAGAGACTAGATGAAGCACTTATCTATGAGTAGAGCAGAATATCATTAGGAATTTTTGCTTGCTTGTTTGTTTGCCAGACATGTTCGGCTGTACGTTAGTTCTCTGGGCTATTCAGTCTTTCCCGGCTCCTGGCCATAAAGGCAGTGTATGATATAGGCTCCCTCTTGGGGCATGGGTCTCAAGTTAAACAAAACATTGCTTGGCTACTTCTACAAGTTCTTGGCCACTCTTGTCCTAGCATATCTTGCAAGCAGAACAAATTGTAGATCGAGGGTTTTGAAGCCAGGTCAACGCCCAGATTGCTCTTTCTATAGCCTTCAGAGTACCTTCCTGCACCAAAGAGACTAAAACGTAAGGATGAAGGCTCAATGCAGGCACCAGCTGGACCTCTCTACGTTCAATGAGCCGTGTGGGTGTTATCCTGGAAAGTCAGTTCAGACCCCCATAGCCTTCATTCCCAAGAGTCCTCACTAGGGTCACTCTCAGCGATTCCAGCTGCACCCTTCCCACCTTCCCAGTGTTCCCTCATTTCAGCTGTCTTCCCTGCACTCCTTCCCTCCACCCCTCCCCTCCTCACCTGCCCTCCCCTTCTGCCCTCATCTCCCCCAAGTTGACCAGCAAAATTTACTAGATATCAAAAGGTAGATTCATGCATCCTCCCCCTAGAGCCCTCTTCTTTGCCTAACCTCTCTGGGTCTGTGGGCTGTAGTTTGATTATCATTTACTTAACAGCTAACATCTGATTATGAGATTATCTTTCTGAGTCTGGATTACCTCACTCAAGATGATTTTATTTTATTTTTTCAGTTCCATTCATTTGCCTGCAAATTTTGTGATGTCATTATTTTAACAGCTGAATAATACGCCATTATGCAAATGAACCACATTTTCTTTAGCCCATTCTTTGGTTGAGGGACATCTAGGTTCTTGTCAGTTTCTGGCTATTATGAAAAAAAAGCCACAAAGAACATACTTGATCAAGTGTCCTTATAGTAAGATGGAGCATCCTTTGGGTAAATTCCCAAGAGTGGTACAGCTGGGTCTTGAGGTAGATAGATTTCCTGTTTCTGAGGAACTGCTGTATTGATTTCCATAGTGGCTGTACAAGTTTGCATTCCCACCAGCAATGGAGGAACGTTCCCTTTGCTTCACATTCATCACCATGAGCTGTTACTTGTGTTATTGATCTTAGCCATTCTGACAGGTGTAAGATGGAATCTCAATGTAGTTTGATTTGCATTTCCCTGATGGCTAAGGACGCTGAACATTCCTTTAAGTGTTTCTCAGCCATTTGAGTATCCTCTATTGAGATGCTCTGCTTAGATCTATACCTTATTTTTAATTGGATTATTTGGTTTTTGATATCTAATTTTTGAGGTCTTGATATATTTTGGATATTAGGCTTCTATCAGATTTGGAGTTGGTAAAAATATTTTCTCATTATTTAGGCTGTGGCTTTGTTCAGTTGATGGTGTTCTTTGCTTTACAGAGTCTTTTCAGTTTTATGACATTAAATATATTAATTATCGATCTTAGTGACTGCACTATTGATGGTTCATTCAGAACGTTGTTTCCTGTGCCAATGTGTTTGAGGCTGTTTCCCACTTTCTCTTTTACCAGGTTCAGTATGTAAGGTCTATGTTGAGGTTGTTGATCCACTTGGACTTGAGTTTTGTGCATTGTGATAAATAATGGGTTTATTTGCATTCTTCTACATGCAGACATCAGTTTAATCATCACCATTTGTTGAAGGTTTTTTTCAGTGTATATTTCTAGCTTATGTATCAAAAATAAAGTGTTTATTGATGAGTGAACTTATGTCTGGGTCTTCAATATGTTTCCATTGTTCAACACGTATGTTTTATGCCAACACTATGCAGTTTTTACTACTATAGTTCCATAGTACAGCTTGACATCAGAGGTGGTGATACCTCCAGCAGCTTTTTTATTGATCAGGATTGTTTTTATTTTGGGTATTTTGCTTTTCCATATGAAGTTAAGAATTGTCCTTTCAAGGTCTATAATGAATTGTGTTCAAATTTTATGGGCTTATTTGTCTTATTTGCTCAATATGATCTCAAGTTGCATCTATTTTTTAAATGAAAATGACATAATTTAATTCTTCTTTATAGTTAAATAAAACTCCATTGTGTATTTATAACACACTTTCCTTATCTATTAATCTGTCAATGGAATTCTAGGTAGATTCCATCACTTGGCTACTATGAATAATACCACAATATATATATATATATATATATATATATATATATATATATATATATATGGATGTTTAAATAGTCTATGATATATTTACTTAAAGTCTTTTGAATACATAACAAAAATGGTATAGCTGGGCCATAGCATGTGACTATTTTGAAAAAGTAGTCATAGTCAATTAAAATCAAGTGCCTCTTCAGCTGTAGTAATTTGAGAGCTTAAAGGGTAGCTTCTAAGGGTAGAGATGGAAAGAAAATAAACAGAGAAGGACAAGGGATTTGTATTATAGTAACAGATAAAATAGAGGAGTAGATAGGAGCAGGGACAGGATGAAAGCAAGAAGGATGAGGGAGGAGATAGGCAGCTTTCATTAAAGGCTGGATAGACATAGAGATCAAGACATGCAAAGCAGTGGGCTTTAAAAAACCCCATCATAACAAAACAAAACCAACAAAAAAGTGTGGTAATGGTGAGGACAGAACAGGGAAGGCTGTTCCACTAAGTTAAAATTTGTATTAAATAGAAGAAGAATAAAAATTTTGGGAAGTGGGCAAGAGAGGGAAAGTCTCCAGGTAGTGTTAACCCCACAGATGTGAGGAGAAAGACCATCCACCCAAATGGTGGCCGAATTAATTAGAGCAAGCTTTTTTACTCATGTACATGGGCTGTCTTCACCTGAGGCAGAGTTCAAGAGATCAGCATTGGATGTGGGAAAGAAGGTTTTTGTAGCTCAGGTGTAGGGAGTTTCAGAATGGGGGATTTGGCAGTCAAAGAAATGGGGTCACATAAATAGAACATAACCACAATTAGTTGGTCATAACAACTTTCTGAAACAAAGGCGTGGTTACAACATGTTCATAGCAAGGTGGTCATAGCAAGAAGTGATCATAACATCAGATGGTCCTAACTTTTTGAAACAAAGGCATGATTGCCGTTTCTTGGAACTGGCAAGGTGGGGCATGGCCCAATCCTTGAGAAACTGATTTAATCATAAATAGGAATGAAACCTAGTTTGTCTTTAGATGGCATTAAAGACCAAGATGGAGGCAGGCTGGTCTATCAGTAGCCTCTTACCTGGGACTGCTTGGTGGGTCTGTATTTATGAGACAATTCCAGCCTAGGGTTTAGACTAGATTTCCACCTTGTGCAACAATGCATGGTTCTGACTGAAGATTTTCTAACTGGAGCAGTGGTTCTTAATTTTCCTAATGCTGTCGCCCTTTAATATAGTCCCTCATGTTGTGACCCAATCATAAAATTAGTTTTTTCTACATTATAACTATAATTGTGCTACTGGGATGAATCATAATGTAAATGCCTGATAGGCAGGATATCTGATATGTGACCCCCAAAGGAGTTGTAACCCACAGATTGAGAACCAATGAGCTAGAGGTTCCTATAGGCCATTTATTAATTAATGTATACTACCTGCCACTTGCTGTGGGTTCTCAGAGTGTCCTGGAGGGAAGGACCATTGGATATAGCTGAGCTGCTAACTCAGCAGGGATGTATTTAAAATGGCTTATTGCTACTGCTCCTGACAAGAATATGATAGAGTTTTCCTGTCATTGACCTTTCCTTGTACCTATTACAGGCGACTTCTGTTGTCTTGCTCTCTCTTCCTCCCATTCTCTCTCTCCTTCTTCCTCATCTTTTCTCTTCACTCATCCCTCCTTCTCTCTCTCCACTTCTCGTCTTAAAATTAGTGAAAGTATAATGTGAATTTCCTGAGGTTCTTTCTTAATCTGAACCCTGGGGTTCCAACCCTGAATGGACTCTTGATTCCTTTTTTGTTTTGCTTCCCAAGTTTCCTTTCTCTCAGTGTTACTGAAACTGTTTTCCACTGTCACCTACCTTGTACAGTGTCTTCTGTCCAATGATTCCATGTAAACCTGGTGATTCTAGGGAGTCCATCCCTGGATGTCATCAGCCATCTTTAGGAATCCTTATAATTTATAGCTCTTATACAAAGCATATAATCGGTCCCACGATTAAAACACAATAAATGTTTATTGATGTAGGGCAATGCCTAGTTTACTGGAGAGGCAATCCTTAGATTGCCAGGGGCAGCAAAGAGTTTCTTGTCTGGGTGGAGAATAGAGAAGGTGGAACATGATGAAAGATAGAGAGGCGGGTAGAGACACCAGTTTTGAGTAAGCCAAAGACAGGTTTGGCCTCCTTTATATTTTGGCCTCAGGCTGGTCTGGTTCCATTGAAAATGATGTGATTTCCATGTGTGGGAATGGCTGAAATGGTTTGATCATGAAGGGACCTTAATCTATCATCCAAAGCCTTCATTAAGGAGAAATTTCTGTTGGGCGTCATGCAAAGCCATGCCTACAGGAATTTGCCACCAAGTGCCTCACTTCTGTCTGCCTATACTGATGCTACAAGTCCAAGCACCCTCAGGATGGCATGCTGAATTCAAAATTTCTGGCACTATTTCTCTTCTGCCTAGGACAGATGTCCTCAAGCCTAATTCCAGGCTGGCAAAGAGTTACTTTGGGGGCTAAGTCTGTGCTCTACTGCCTGCACTGGAATTGAGTCTGATTATGTCTGGAAAGTCTGTGGATCAGGGAGACGACATTTGACCACAGAAAAACAAGTTTGTTTTTAGATCCCAGATCCTTGCTATTTTCTTTTAAGTTCGTACAACTGCTGAAATCCATCACTCAGCACTAGCCTTTTGATTATAGATTGTCACCTACAACTGAGGATCCCTTGGCTACTGTCACACTTGGCATCTGAACAGAGCCAACAGGGATGGTTACAAATTCGTCATTAATTAATTAATGAATGTAATTACACTAGAGCAGGGATGCAGGTTCTTTACTCCTTGTTGTTTTATGTCCGAATCGTGTTTTTTATTGTTAGCATGCCATTTTTGCATCCTAATTAGGATATGGTGATTTGTGATTGATGCACTGTGTTATTTAATCATACTTTCTCTGGATAAGGGAGGAGAAAGGAGATTTTCCTTTTTCTATCAACAATTGCTTTCATTTCTACATCAAGAGGGTGGAAACTAGGTTTCTCCATTGTTCCTCTAGGCAGTGAGTTCATGGTTCAAAATCATACAGTGGTTGATTTTGACTTTGGATTTCCCTCTGTTTTTCCCTTTCTGTTATGCTGCTTAGCATGAGTCTTTCTAGCCAACACTCCCTAAGGGTGGGGCAAAAAAGACAGCCTATTTAAGCTATTTTATTTTAAGCTTTGGGTAATTTGCTTTTACGTTCACCCAAATAAGTCAAGTTCATGGCATATTCACCTTTGTTCTTACTCCTGACATGTACTTAACATATAAACAGTGTAAGGATGAATCACACTGCATGCATTTCTTTAATGATCTATGAAACATCCCAGGTTCAGGCCCAGGAAGCAAGGGAAGGTTGCACGCTGCCATGTGTTATCTACTCTCTGGTCTATGAACAAACTTCTATTTCATGTAAAGCCCATGGAAGATTCCTGCTGTTCTAACATTCTAATGTCATTCCTGCCTGTAGCAGTAATTTGTTAACCCGCTGGTGGGTGCACAGCTCTGCACTCGCACAAGATTCACAAATGAAACACACACACACACACACACACACACACAGAGAGAGAGAGAGAGAGAGAGAGAGAGAGAGCATTATTTTTAATATGCCTTACTAGCCCAATGGATGGACCACTCCTCAGCCTCCACGTGGCTAACACAGTCCCTCCGATATTCCTGAGTTGATATTTGCTAAGTCTATATTTCATCTCTGCTACCCCAGACCCAATCAGGGCAATGGCTCCTGGGGTCACTTTCCAGGATTCTTACATGTCAGCAGGTTCTTAAGTCTAATCTGTCTGCTACCATCTCATGGCGATTCTTCCCCTTCTCTTCTCCGGATTTCTTGCCTGGAAATCCTAAAAGTCCTGCCTCTGTCCCCCTGTCCAGTCATTGGCTGCTGACTCCTTGTTGATGACCCATCAAAAAGCCAGCTGTTGGTGGGGACCTGCACAGGATGTATGAATTTCCATGTAAGCACAAATCAAACCCCCAACACCTGCCAATTCTTCTTGTTAAGGGGAAGTCAACAATTCCTTTCCCCAGTTTCTAACTTTTCTAACTGCTGTTTGGCTTTAGTGTTAGTTTCATTTCAGAGTAAAATGAAGAGACTAAGAAACGCTAGCCTTAGGCTGGGAATTTAGCTCAATAGTAGAGCACTTGTCAAGCATATGCAAAACCAAAACCAAAAAGAAACTGAAAAACAAAAATCCAACCCAACCCAGAAAACTACAATTAAAAGAAAAAAGAGAGAGAAGGAAGAAAGAAAGGAAGGAAGAAGGAAAGAGAGAAAGGAAGGAAGAAAAGAAAGGAAAGGAAGAAAGGAAAGAAAGGAAGGAAGGACAGCAGGAAGGCAAGTTCAGCATTGCCAATGGAATAGACTTACTGAGGGTGAAGTGACAATGAATGTGAATGTGAATGTGAACGTGTTTTACTTCTGTGACATTAGGCTATTGTCACTTATTCATGCCTTACCCTTAGCTAGCTACATGGCTTGTCCTGCTTTACACATTTGTTTCAAATTAGTGAGACTTGCTGCTCCTGGTAAACTACAGATTATTTTGAAGCCTCAAGAAAATGCTGGAAATTAGTCAATACAAGAATGCTTTCTTGGTAGTTTATACCATTGTTAAGTATATCATTTATGTGTTTTTTCTCACTTGGACATGGGTTGAATTCCTTTATTATCAGAAATGAAAGGTAGTATTATGTGTGCTATGTTGAGCAAGCATTTCTGTTCAAATGACCACCACTCTAAAATTTGATTGCCCCTTAATTTTTAGTACAAGGACGGTAATCACATATTTCATACTAATCTGACAGCAACAGGAATTCTAAGCATTGCTTTACAAAGAGCTGTTGTGATGGCAAAATACTTTTATGAGGTGGTGCTCTGAGATGTTTAACATATGCAGCCCCTGCCAAGGAAAGAAGATAAATAAACTAGAAAGAGAAGACACAAACTTTAAAACCACAGAGTTGCTGTCTAAACTCTGATGGTTTCTCTTCCCCACTTTTTTCACTTATACATTTAAAATATTTTCTACATGCTTTGCAATAAATAGTACACTTATGTTTACTTTTCACAGTGGCTTTTATTATTTTTTTTGCGTGTGCATTTGTGTGTAGTGTGTATATGTGTTTATATGTATATAGGTACAAAATATGTGTGCAGGTGCATATCCATGTGGATATATACATAGAGGGAAGACAGACGTTGATGTTGACCATGTTCTTTCATTGCTCTCTGCCCTATACATCGAGATAGGCTTGTTCATTGGAACCAAGAGCTCACTTACTTAGCTAGTACAGTGGGCTAGCATACTCTGGGGATTTGCTTCCCAGAGCTGGGTTATAGTTTGGTCAATACACCTGCATAGGCATTTATATGGATGCTGGAGACCCAAGTACTGTTTCTGAGGTGAGCATGGCAAGCCCCTTACCTATGGAGCCTTCTTGCAGCCCTATTTTAAGTTTGATTGATGTGTGCCTCACATCATCAAGAATGGAGAGCTCCCTAGTTAAAGGTGCTTTCTCAGAATTTGCATAGAAGGGTGGAAAAGGGACCGTCTATTGCATCCTTGGATTCATGCTAGACTCTTCACACATATTATCATATTTAGTCTTTGTGTTTATTCCTCATTTTATTGATAAGTAAGTTATAGTTTAAATTTACATCACTAGGATTTAAGTACTTAGTTCACTATAAGCTTCGTTCTACAGTATTTCTATTTTTTGGCCTCCCCCCACCCCACTACTGAGATAGGTTCTGATGTAGTAAGGCTGGCCTTCTGGCTTACTATCAGCATAGTCAACATGATCCTGAACTTCTGATTCTTTGCCTTCACCTCTTAAGTGCTGGGATTCCGAGGAATGCCACCACATCCAATCTATACACTGCTGAGGATCAAGCCCAAGGCCTGATATATACCAGGGAAGCTTACTAGCAACTGAACTATTTCTCTAGCATCTATTTTTGAATTAAAAGAATTTCTATGAGTGTTTGTCTGCATGTATATATGTGCACCACACATAACTGACCGCATGCAGAGGTCAGAAGACTGCATTTAGAACTAAAGCTAAAGATGGTTGTGTGCCACCATTTGGGCCTGGGAACAGAACCCAATTCTCTGTAAAAGTAACAAGTGTTCTTAATCTACTGAGTCATCACTCTAGCCCCTTGTTTTTGAAATTATCCGTCTTTACAAAGTTAGAGTTGTTTCCCTTCACTATGACATATTCACTATCTTTACTTAAATAGGAAAGCATCTATCTACGACCTATGATGCTCCACTTTCGATTTTCCATCTCGTAATGGTGGGAAAGGGATACACTTCAGCACAAACCATGCATTAGAGTATGAACTTTGATTATTTCCATAGGACAGTGATATGCCTCAAGGTGCTGAGCAGGGGTAGTGAATCACAGTCCCCCAGCTGCTCATAGGATCAGAAGGCTGAACAGGTGATACTGTGTGTATGAAGCAGTGTTGATAATACAGGCATATAGTAGGACAGATGTAGTAAGTGCAGTTTGGACTAAAGATATTTTCAACTTACAATGTCTTTATTGGAATGTAACATCACTGTAAGTCAAAGATTGAGACTTGAAAAATTAAATATAAATCTTCAAAAAGCTAAATATGAATAATTTATTAATTTTATTCACATGTAAAATGATATATTCTATTAGTGACAATGTATGCATAATATTATGCAGATTTAACAATTTTCTTAGTTAATAACATGCTTCAAGTTGTCTTATGTGGCCATGATAGACCATACAAATAGTGCCTATACTTGTTCCAAAGGATTTTCTGGATACAAAGTACCTTGGCATTTGAGGAACAATCAGCATGCCCATTGAAGAGCTTCCACTGAGACAATCCAGAGAAACTTCTTTGGTCTCCAGCTTTGTCAGTCAAACTCAACCCTGCATGTAAATGCATCTTTTTTGGTGGGATATTGTGTCATACGTTGCAGAAGAGAAGCCCCAATCTGGATTTAGATCCTTTTTTTTTTTTTTTTTCAGACAAATTTGAACAATTAAAAATAAAATAATGTTATAAGCCCAGTGCATTCACCTTCTAGATTTACAGATATTATTAATAGCAATAAGCTAAATAAGAGGAAAGCAAATGAACACTTTTTAATTGTCTTTTTTAAAGGGGGAATTATTCATTAGACCAATTTGTTGCAATTACATTATCTAATATGTAACTTATGAAATAAAGCAGTCTAAAACACAAGAAGTGACTACTTTATCCAGTGTCAAAGCTCTCATTCAAACTCAGATTGTCCCTAGCTTCTTCCTGAGAGAACCATTTTCAGGGTTTTTTTCCTTCTTTCTACCAAAGAGTTATAAAATTCATGATAATACATAACTTTTAAATGTGAAAAGCAAAGCAGCTCTTATATATAGTGGGACCAGTGGCAGTTCTGGGTTAGTATCAGACAACCTTTCACAAATGCATTCTGTTTCCTTCGGTCTGCCACCAGCTGGAGCTACTGTATAAAACCAAATCACTTTAACTTCAGAAGACAACTCTGAAATGTGAAGCCAAAATCATCTTTGTCTCCAAACAATTTGAGACCTCATTTCAGAGAATTAGAGATTGAAAGACATAATGTCGGCAAGGGCTGAGTAACTGGGCTTGACCAGTTAAATGGCATTCTGAATAGATTATTTTGATTTAGACTCCCATTTAGTTGGACCAGTTTTGCAGTGATCACTATAGAGATAATTAAATGTAAATAGATCATATAGAGCCTTCTATATGGCATACTGTTTATTAAAGACCATGGATATATCATGCATGTGACCATTGATGACTTTGGTAGTTATTATTCATTTCACTATTGTGATGGTTTGTTTATGTTTGGCCCAGGAAGTGGAACTATTAGCAGGTGTGGCCTTGTTGGAGTAGGTGTGTCACTGTGGGTGTGGATCTTTGTCCCAGCTGCCTGGAAGTCAGTCTTTGCTGTGTGTAGCTTTTGCTATCCAGCTCAAGCTCCGGGAACACACTGTGCTACCACCCCCTCCCACCAGATTTCCCTGAATTCAGGGATCACACACACACACACACACACACACACACACTAGTTAATCTTTTTATTTATTTATTTATTTATTTATTTATTGAGACAGGGTTTCTCTATATAGCTCTGATTGTCCTGGAACTCACTCTGTAGACCAGGCTGGACTCAAACTCAGAAATCCACCTGCCTCTGCCACCCAAATGCTGGGAATACCAGCACTCTTATAATGCGTTTCCTAACTCAGTGGCTGGGCACTCTTACCCCTGACGCCTGGGCATAATCTGATAGAGTGGCCAATGGCTACCCCAACCAGAAAACTCACATGACTGGTTGGCATTATCTTCTGCTGCTATTCTTCCTTCTCCTTTTCCAGTTCTCCTGAGTCTGCTAGCTTGCCTTTGGGGAATCAGAATTTCCACCTATTTCCACCCAGCTCATTGGCTGTTAATATCTTTATTGATGGATCAAGAACCAATTGGGGAACAGGACCTTAGCATCAGCACCACTCCTACAAGTCTTCTAGCTGCCTTTGGAACAAGAGACGGAACTCTCAGCTCCCACACCCCCATGTATGCCTGGATGCTGTTGTGCAGAAATACAAGAAACTTGAAGCTAAATGGTCAAATGCCTATTTATAAGTTAGGGAGTGATAAAGGGAGATAACATATGTGCACATGAACTTCCTTCCTTCTTTCCTTCTTATTTTGTTTTGTTTTTAATGAGAGAGTTTCATGTAAACTAGGTTGCCTCAACCTTCCTGTGTAATTGAGGATGTCCTTCAACTTCTAATCTTCATGCTTCCTCTCATGTTGGGGTTACAGGAGTATACTACAATGTCTGGCTTCTGTGGGGCTGACAACTGAATTCAGGGGTTCATGCATCCTGGGCAACCACTTTACCAAATTAATCACATCTCCAGATCCTTCAGTTCTTATTTAATACTTTTTTGTTGATATTTTCTACAAATTAGACACCCAAATTAGTACTGATTTGGTTACTATATATGCTCTGGATAATAATACATTAATTTGCTTGTTTGTTTGTTTTTAAATAGAGCTATTACTAGAGATCCCAGGATTCTGAAATACTCTATTAGAATGGAATAAATTATAATTCCTTCCCTTTCTCTGGTGCTTGGAATTAAATCCAAGACTTGTACAGGCTTGGCAAGCATTCTACCATTAGACTACAAAGCAGCAGATAATTCCTTTCTTTCTGAGGGTTAATTTGGGAGAAAAAATGTTGTTTCATAGTATATGTGCATATGTGCTCAGGTGCCTAGTTGGATGCTAGAGACACCTTCCTGTCAGTGGTGTCAGAGGGTGTAGCTGTTGTCATCAGGATTTTGGGTAACAATAAATAGCTAACAAGTGTTACAAGCAAGAGAATCAATGGTAAAACAAAACTATATAATAGTATTTACTTATTATATTGTCTTCAGTGTTTTTGCCTGGTTTTCCTTCAGAAATTAGTTGGATCTTTTCACAATCCATGAGTATATCAATTATATCTGTGAACCACTGGTACAAAGCTTTGCAGGAGGATGGACCTTCCACTGACACTAAAAGGTGTGGAGGTAGTAGATTGTCCCCAGAGGAAGCCCCAGGGAAAGGGGATATGGGTATGGTCTCTCCTATCCTATCCTGCTCTTTTTTTCCTCTTTGGAGTCTCAATATTTACTACTTTGTGACTATCATGGATACTTAAATATATATAATACCATTTGAAAGGGTGGAGGTTAGAATGTCTAGAGGGCATCCTAGGCATTAATTTTGACAGTCTTTCCTAAGGCACAAAGAGTCAAAACCTCTCAAAATGCCATCAGTCCTTGGATTCATTAATACTTCTTGTCAGTTTGATGGGGTTTAGGCAAACCATGGAAACATACCTTTGGGCATGTTTGTGAGGGATTATATAGGTTAGATTAATTGAAGTAGAAAGAGCCACTTTAAATGTGTGAAGAATAATACCATAGGTGGGGTTTTCTTACTGAATAAAAAGGAGAATTAGCAAGCTGAGTAATAGCATTCATCTGTCCTGCTTCCTGACTGCAGATGCAATGTGACTACTCCCCTCAGACCCCTGCTACTGTGATGAACTGACTGGATCCTTGAACTATAAGCCAAAAGAAACCTTTCCTTCTCAAACTGCTCTTAAGTGAGGCATTTTATCCAAGCAAAAAAACAAGACACTAATCCAGCCTCTGGGTGTCTCATCCTGAGAATTTGAGGAGTTTGTAGTTTATTAGAAACCAGGACTTAGAAAATGTCTGTGTAATATCGTCTTCCTTTGCATATCTTTGCCACACACCCAAGTCACTCCAAACCCCAGAGGAAGAAGCTCTGCACTCCCACTGGGATGGGATGTTCTTGGTAATGGGAAGCCTCATTTCTGAATTGAATGTGAGTGCTGGGAAAAAGCATATTGGCTAATGCTTCAGCTCTTCTGTTAAATTCAGATCTTTGACAACAAACGCCTGTGGTTGAGGTTACACAGTTCTCATCTCTCCATTTCCCCTCATGGAGGCAAGCTTCCTCTGTATATTCTTTCCTGTGATGGGAAAGAGAATCTGCAGCTATCCTGATCAGCCAGCCCCTTGTGGGTTGAGAAGAGGATAAAAGAGGGAGTTTCTAGTACAGAGTTATAAAAGTAAGATCCCTCTCTATGGACCTACCAGTAAATGTCAGAGATTGAAAACAGTCAGAGGCTGTTGGAACACAGTCAAAAGAATGACCTGTGCTGAACAATGCCTGTGAGAGAGGCTCCAGGAAAAAAGGGAGAGGGCCTTTTACCTCAGATGCATTTTGTTCGCTGGATCATTCTTGTACATGATTTTGTGCCTCCTGTAACAAACATTTACATTCAATTTATAAGACATATTTATTCTTGTTGGATATTAGATCATAGCTACAGAACCCAATCTGGTCATTGTACCCGAAATCTGGACATGGCTCCCTGTCTTGCTTTCATGCTTTCTCAGATACAATCTATGGTACATGCTTGTCAATTGTATTTCAGTTGCTCCATCCTAGGAACGTTCTGGGAAAGGGCTTCCCTGTTAATATTTGGTATGTGCTTAGTGTTGTTTATTTACATGGTTTTCTGATCATGTTTTACTGAACTCAAACAACCTTGCTTGGATCGTTGCTTTCTTTGTTGGTTCATGTATAAAAGTACACTTAAACTGAAGAGAGATTGACTACAGCATCAGGCTGTAGTCTGTCCTATTCTTTCAGGTCATCAGATGCCAAGTCCAGTAGACAAGATCTGCACAGGTTGGTGACAATCAAGGGACACTAGTATATGAATCATAACACCTTACAAGTGTATGCCGCCTTATAATTTTTAAAGGACTCTACAATTACTACTTCTTTTTTCACCATTCCAGACATCAGTGGGGAAAATACCAGAAACAACATTTCAAGATGAAGAGATACAGGTGTTCTGAAGATAAATCAGCTTCCCTTGAGTACACAGGTAAGGACAGAAGTGGGTCTCATACCATTCCTGATCACAGATTACTTATAGTGGTCTTAAGGTCTGGGTGCTTACTAGAATGGTCTAGGTATATTATAAAATATTCTCACATCTGGGATTCTAAGTAATAAACCTATGATAGAGGTCAGCAGATTTGTAATTTAAACCATTTCTCCATAGTTGTTCTCAAGTGGGGAGCATTAAAGTCTCATCATTGAGTTTCATCTTGCTGAGTTGTTGGCCAAAGTAGCTCCATAGAAACCCCCAAATATCGTAGGGTACAGGCATTATTGCTGAAGATGAGACTTACGTATGTCATTGACCATTGGGTAAGTCAAACTAGTGCCTAACTAGAAACGTTACCCTTCCTCCCACTGACTATTGCTCATAGTCCTGGAAGGTACACTGCATGCCACCAGAAGAGAAAGGTAACCATCAGTATCATCCACTACAAACTCTACAACCTGCAGCAGTGACCTGTCTGCAAGATGTAGTAGTGGCACACATGTTATGGGGCTTAGTGGCACACATGTTATGGGGGTAACAAACTACTTTTAAAAATTGGATTAAAGCCCACTCCGTGAGATGGAACCCATACCTGACACTGATAAAGTGGCCAAAAACGTGACACAGAATAGGAGATATGACTAGGTGTAAACCTGCTACTATTGTTCTGCTAAAGCAACATAGGAATAAATTAATGCCTAATGATAGATATACTGCTGTGCCTATAGGTCAGTGCTTCATTCAGCCTTCATCAGAGAAACTTCTTGCAGTATATGGGAATCAACACAGAAACCCACAATATGCAAAGAGTGAAAGGAACTTTGGAACATTCATTCTAAATGGGATGTCTTCATCAAAGTCTTTCCTTCATTCTAGGACCTATGCAGAAAAAGAGGCAGAAAGATGGACGGAGCAAGAGGTGGTATACCACCCCAAGATACAATAGGATCAATATACATGTGAACTCACAGGGAGATTTTGACAGTGTACACAAGACTAGCACAGGTTCAAATCAGCATTGAGAGGTAGAAAAAACATGGGGTTACACCCTAACAAAGAAGCTATCTGAAACTGGCAAAGAGACAATCAGTTTTCTTCAATGAAGTCTTAGTAGGTATATCAACCACATTCCAGTGTAGGCTCTGTGCCTAGGAGTATTTGGCCAACACAAAATCATCTCTATGGTATTTTATGGAGTTTTTGCTTCATTTTGCTTTGTTTGGTATGTTTTATCTTACTGGTGTTTTGATCGTGTACTGGTTAATTTTATGTCAACTTGGTACAAGCAAGAGTCATCAGAGAGGAGGAAGCCTTAATTGAGAAAATATCTCCATAAGATCTGGCTGTGAGGCATTTTCTTAATAAGTGATCAATGGGGGAGGCCCAGTCCATTGTGGATGGTGCCATCCTTGGTCTGGTAGTCCTGAGTTCTAGAAAACAAACAAACAAACAAACAAACAAACCAAAACAAGCTGAGCAAGCCATGGAGAGCAAGCTTGTAAGCTGAACCATGGACTCTGGATCAGCTCCTGTCTCCAGATTCCTGCCCTGTTTGAGTTCCTGTTCTGACATCCTTCAGTGATGGAAATGTAAGTGTAAGCTGAATACACCCTTTCCTTCACAATTTGCTTTAGATTAGGCTGTTTCATACAGCAATAGAAACCTTAGCGAAGACGTCTTGTTTGTTTTGTTTTTAATCTCGCTCTTCTTTCTTTTTCTCTTTCTTTCTCCCTTCCTTCCTTCCTTCCTTTCTTTCTTTCTTTCTTTCTTTCTTTCTTTCTTTCTTTCTTTCTTTCTTTCTTTCTTTCTTTCTTTCCTTATTTTTTTCTCTCTCTTCCTTCCTTCCCCCCCTTTTTTTTTATTAAAATAAAGAGAAAGAACATAAAGTTGGGTGGATAGGGAGGAGGCTAAGATCTCAGAGGAGTTGGGGAGGGGTAAATATGATCAAAATATATTGAAAGAAAATTTTCTTTTCAATAAGAACAAGTTAAAATGAATAACCTTACTGTCCAGATTTTACTCCCACTAAATATGATCCTCTAAACATTAGAGGGCTATCAAATTCCCAGGTGATTCCTAATATTAAGCCTAGGCAATGAAACTTGGCTTTAGACTAGAATTTTGCAACCTGTTTTCCAGATCTTTTTGTAGAGGAGGCAGAGAAGAAAAATATAAGATAGAAAAGAGAAACAATAACAACAACATCAATATCATTAACAACAACAACAACAAAACCAAAATTAAAACAGAACTCTAATCCTGACTCTTACGTTGGAAATCTCTCTTCTGTCTGAGCCTAAGTCTTTTGTTTTAAAAAATAAAGAAAGTAAGCATTATTAGTCATCAGGGATATGATAAGGATCAGATGAGATAATGAATAGCTAGCAGCCATTTTTCTATTCTCCAGTCCTACCACTCCCCCTCAAGTTCATTCAAACACTACCATTTCCCTGTGTCTTCATACTGTGTTCTCTTTTTTGGAGGGGGTGGAGTTCAAGGTAAGATTTTTCTGTGTAGCCTTGGCTACACAGTAGTGTAGTCCAGGCTGGCCTTGAACTCACAGACATCTCTGTTTTGCAAGTGCTTGGATCAAAGACATTTGACTCCACTGCCCAGCTATACTGTATCCTCTTATGAGCAAAGTTTCCATTCTTGATCGTGAATGGAATTAGAAACAGAACTTCAGAAGTTTTCACTAATGAAATACAGTCTAGAAACTGGGGCTATGTTCTCAAGACAACTTCCTGCTGCTGCTATTGCTATGATCAGGCCTCTGAACCCCACAGTTATGGATCTGCCAGTTTGCTGAATGTTTACTCAGAAGGGCAATTTCACTGCAAGAGAACATTTCTGCTCTTACTATTCACCTTCTGTATCCCTCCATCTTGCTCTCTGAGCTCCCCTGAATGTGCCCCCAAGCACCTCTTGTTTAGTCTCATTCAGCAAATTAAGGAAAGTTCCAGGATGTTTTCTTATTTGGCAAAGGCTGAGTTCACTGTAACCTAGGCCTGCCAAAGAACAAATAAACCCCACACTGTACACACCCACTCCCTTGACTGACACTTTGTACTGGTTAGAACAGAATCTTCTAATATTAGGAATGGTAGCGTGAGGATAGTTTCATAAGCACAAACACAGCAAAAGCTATCATGAAATTAAGCATGACTCATTGTCAAAGGAACACGAGTCATTGGATCAACTCCCCAGGTTGCTCAAATGGGACAACTTCTCCACCAAACTCACAGTCAGCTGTTAGTCTTCCCTCTAATTGATTGTTATTTCTGAATTTGTCTTGACCATACACACTGATTTATTTTTAAACCTCTCCTAATTCCTTCCTCACTGAGTAACACCGTTTTTGCAAGCATTGTTCTCTTATTTCCTATATATTTAAATGCCTTTTTAATTAAACTAGACTGTGATTGGAGAATGCATATTATTTCTATCTTAATCACGGGAGACCTGACACACTACAGACACAAGTAAATGTATTGTATACGCTTTTATCCATGAGCAAGGGTTGTTTCTAGCAAGGTAAAGAAATATGTTTACCTTATTCCTTGGGATTTGGTGATCAAATGTATTTTTTGCCATGATATAGCCACAGATGAATGGTGGGAAGAGTGAAGTATTCAGGGGGGAAGGAGAAAGGGTGAACAAAGGACTACTGAGTGTAATGTAGTATTATAGCTTCTGGAGAAAAAAAATGAACAAAACTACCAACAATACATGTTCTCAGGGTATTTATGTGCCTATGTGCATACCTGTGTATTTCAGGAAAAACAACGAAAAAGGAAATAGGGAAGTGCAGTAGAACTGTTGGATGATGATAAACTCTGTAAAGAAAAATTAAGGCACTAGAACCTTGGGTAGAGAGCGGGCTGTGGGAATGTTAAGCAAGTCCCTGAGGTAGAAAGAAACTAGAGACTTTGCAGAAAGCCCCCATCCAGCCCCTAGGCATAAGCATGACAGGTGAGGGTGCAGCAGAAGAGAATGAAAAAGTCCCTTTCTGCTGGTAGACAAGCTTGGGGGGAGAGCTTTAATTTTTTTTTCTTGGATGAGTGTTTTGCCTGCCTATATGTCTATTGCACCATTGGCATAGCTGGTATTCACAGAGGTCAGAAAGCATGTTAAATCCCTTGGAACTGGAGTTACAGACTGTTGTTAGCCACCATGTGGGTGCTGGAAACTGAAACTGGGTCCTCTGCAAGAGCAGTGAAGTGCTCTGCTGTAAAGCTGACTTTAAAATCCACATGAAAAGACTGTACAGCATGAGCATGACCCTTAGCATACTGTAGTGTGTGCTTGGAACTTGCTGAGAGGATGTCCCTTACATTTTAACACATACAAACAGAAACAGTAAACACACCAGGGACCATTAGATACACCAGGGTTTTTTTTTTTTTTTTTTTTTTTTTTTTTTTGGTCATTTACACCTGAATACAACTTTTGAAAACTTAAAAATAATTCAGAATGGCAAGGAAACCTAATTATCCCAAACAATCTGGGGAAAAAAATTAGGAATAAGTACATACATAAGACTCGTTAGTCATTCAGGAAAGAAAAATTAAAGTAGAAATAAAGGCTAGGTAATTTAAAAGTAAAATAGAAACTCTTGTGCCAGGTGGTGGTGGCGCAAGCCTTTAATCCTAGCACTTGGGAGGCAGAGGCAGGTGGATTTCTGAGTTCGAGGCCAGCCTGGTCTACAGAGTGAGTTCCAGGACAGCCAGGACTATACAGAGAAACCTTGTTTATAAAACAAACAAACAAACAAACAAACAAAGAAACTCTTGGTGAATAGGGATAAGAATGCAGGACAGGGGCTGCAGAGTGGCTCAGTGGTTAAGACCCCTTGCTCTTGTAGAGGACTGGGATTGAGTTTCCACACTCACATGATGGTTTACAACCATTCACAAACTACAGTTCCAGAGGATCTTATGCCATGTTCTGAACTCTGCAGACAGTAGGGTATGCATGTGGTGTGCATACATACACGCAGGCAACTTACTCATATACAACAACAACAACAACAACACCACCACCAACAAAACCAACACAAAAATAAAACAAATATATAAAATTTTTTTAAAAAGAATGCAGAGCCATTGGATCTCACCAGTTACAAAATGCAATAACTGTTGTGACATTCAGGTAGTGTTCCTACCAAGGAGTCTCTTGGTATTTGCTTCAGAGAAGTAAAAATTTATGTTCACCCAAGCTTTTACTATAAACACATATGCCAATTTTATTCACAATTACCAAAAAAGAAAAAGAGAAAAAAAAGAAAAAGAAAGAAAAGAAAAGAAATACCAAAAGGCTTTTCAGCAAGTGAATGTGTGGGCAGTTCTATGTCTGTACAGTGGGTACATCTTAGCAGCAATCGAATAAACTGTAGAGAAAATAAGTCAAATCAATCTGAAATACTTCAAGAGAACCAGCTGAAAGGTGTTATGCACTGTGCAAGTGCACCCTATACAGAAATAGTGGTGCTAGGGGACACATTGGTCATTTCCAGGAAGTAGGGGAAAGAGATTGGGGCCTTTTAAAACTTGGTTGCTTTTATCTCCTAGACTATTCTTGCTCATTTATCACTGGGTGGAGGAGATGGAGAATCAGAAGAGGGGTGGGTTTTGTGCTTATAAATTTATAAAATTAACCATATAAATAACTTTTATGCATTTAGTTTTCTCTGCTGTGAATTGAGGGATTTATGAGTGTTGAAAATGTTATGTATGGTGTATTTAGAGTACTAAATAAGATATTTTGCAAACATCAGGTTTCACTTTTCTATTATTAATTGGGAATTTGGCTCTGGATTCTGTAAGAGAGGGTCAATTGCAGTATCAGCCAATATTTTTAGATGCAAATTGTTCTTGTCGTTTATAGATTGGTCTTCTTGCAACTTAAACTGTCGTGGCTTATTTCTTAGATGGAAATAACAGAAATATTCAGAAATGTAGCACATTTTCAAAGCTTGAATAAAATTTTGGTAGAATACAGGGCTTAAATGACATACACATCTTATATATTGAGTATTTCCAGTGGAGATATTTGTCATGTACCTATCTAGAACTCAGAAGATAGTCAGGTGTAAGAATTCCATTTAGGAAACCCTAAGAATTGATGGGATTATCTAGGGAAAAAAACAAAGCAGGGAATAAAAGGTGAAGATGGGAGTTGAGGTTTACAAAGCTTTGAGGAAAAATGAGAGGAGGGACTCTTCGAGTAGATGAGAGAGGAAGGGAAGTACAGCATCCCAAACCAGAAAGAGAAGTATAGCATTCCAAACCAGAACACTCAGCAAGAAAAGAAGTCAGTTTGAAGTCATTATGTGTTTGACAGTGAGTAGGTCATTGGTGCTCAAAAGCATTTTTTTGAGTTGATATGGGAGCAAATTCCAGAAGGGCATACTTAGGGATGAAAGTAAAGAAACATCCTTCATAACATTGTGGCTTATCTTATTGGATTCTTAAAGAAGGCTTGGGTAGGCTTACTTTTACTTCAAACCATTAAACCAAGCAGGGCCAGAATTTCTTTCTTAATTCTTCCATTCCTCTTGCTCTTCTTTTCCTATTTCCTTTCCTTCATCCCTTCCTCCTTCTCATTCTTCATCCCTCTTTCCCTTACTCACCTCTCTTCTCTTTGTGCCTTTCTTCTTCCTGGTTTTTCTGTTTGTTCATTTTTGACTGGGTCTTATGTAGCCTAGACTGGTGGGGACTCTCTATGTAGCCAAGAATGGCCTTGGATTTCTGATCTTCCTGCCTCTGCCTTCCAGATGTGTGGAGTTACAAATATGAGTCACTATGCCAGGCCTAAGCCAGAATTCCAGTGGAAGTCAGTGTTTATGATTAAGAAAAAAAAAAACCATGAACTTATGTATATTTAAACTCTATCATCTTTGCTTTCTTTCTTTCTTTCTTTCTTTCTTTCTTTCTTTCTTTCTTTCTTTC